>CAJQZJ010033726.1:44311-62095 GCA_907164525.1 Lophiomys imhausi
CGCACGCCTTTAATCCCAGCACTTGGGAGGCAGAGGCAGGCGGATCTTTGTGAGTTCGAGGCCAGCCTGGTCTACAAAGCGAGTCCAGGACAGCCAGAGATATTCAGAGAAACCCTGTCTCAAAAAACCAAAAAAAAAAAAAACAAAAACAAAAAAAAAAAAAACAAAAACAGAGGACCGCATGAAACTGAAAAGCTTCTGTAAGGCAAAAGACAATGTCATTCGAACAAAACGGCAGCCTACAGACTGGGAGAAAATCTTCACCAACCCCACATCTGACAAAGGGCTAGTATCCAAAATATACAAAGAACTCAAGAAATTAAATGCCAAGAAACCAAATAATCCAATCAAAAAATGGGGGAAAGAGCTAAATAGAGAATTCACAAAGGAGGAATTCCTAAAGGCCGAGAGACACTTGAAGAAATGCTCAACATCCTTAATCATCAGAGAAATGCAACTCAAGACAACTCTGAGATTCCATCTCACACCTGTCAGAATGACTAAGATCAAAAGCTCAAATGACAGCACATGCTGGTGAGGGTGTGGAGAAAGGGGAACCCTCCTCCATTGCTGGTGGGAGTGCAGGCTTGTGCAACCACTATGGAGGTCAGTCTGGCGATATCTTAGAAAACTTGGAATAGCTCTGCCTCAGGACCCAGCCATACCACTTCTGGGTATACATCCAAATGACTCCTCACTGAATCACAAGGAAGTTTCCTCATTTATTTTCATAGCAGCTTTATTTGTAATAGCTAGACTGGAAACAACCCAGATGTCCCTCAACAGAAGAATGGATTAAAAAACTTGGTACATCTACACAATGGAATACTACTCAGCTATCAGAAACAATGAAATTATGCAATTTGCAGCCAAATGGATGGAACTAGAGAAGCTCATCCTGAGTAAGCTAACCCAGACTCAGAAGGATGCACATGGCATCTATTCACTTATAGTCGGATTTTAGCTATATAGTACAGGATATCTATACTACAACCAATGCACCAAAGGGAACATGGACATAGACTTTTGTTTGTTTGTGTGTATTTTTTTTTTTTAGTTTTTTTCTCCCTGGCAATGAGACCCTTTTCACTGGTGGTACTGCCTTGTAGGCAGGCCCCCAGTGTATGAGGAGGCTTTTGGCCCTCATAAGACTTCTGAACTGGGGCGGGGGACTGTTATGTAGGGACACTCCCCTCCAGAGGAGTGGGATAGAAGGGTTAGAGGGTAGAGGGTGGGAGGGAGGGGCTGGGAAGGGGGGTAAGAGGACAATATGATGGAGATGTAACCTGAAGCAACAAATTTAAAAAAAAAAAACAAAAACTGGGGAGGGAGGCTGGAATGTAGCTCAGTGATGGAGGACATGCCAAGGCCTTCGGTTCTATTCTCAGCATCTCACATCATGCTTGTCTAAGGCAGTGTTCTCAACCTTTCTAATGCTGTAACCTTTTAATACAGTTCCTCATATTGTGCTGACCCCTAATCATAAAATTATTTTTGTTGCTACTTCATACCTGTATTTCCTACTGTTATGAATCATAACGTAAATATCTGTGTTTTCTGATGGTCTTTGGCAACCCCAAAAAGAGCTCAAGACCCACAGGTTGAGAACCACTGGTCTAAAGCAACACAGTATTGAACATGAAAATATATAAACGGAGGACCAAGGAAAACCCTCAGTGGAGGAAGAGCCAAGACAGTGTTTGAGAACAATAAAGAAACAAAAATTGAGTCTTGTTTTACAGCATATTTTCTGCTACTTACTTTGCTACTGTCCTTTCTTTGATTCTTAGAAGTTAACTTATTAAGTAGCTAATACCAAGTGTTAGCTTTAAGTATTTCTTGTCAAAAGAATTTACATAAGTTAGAGATAATTTACACAAAGTTTAACAATGAAATGAACACTACCAACTAGAGTCCAGACTGAGGGAATTTCAATACTATTAAAGCTCCCTATGTGATCAGCTCTAAAAATGTTCCATTTCCTGTGTACTCTCCTTTGAAAAAGAATTTCTTTAAGCTTGTAGACATAATTTTTTATTTGTTATTCAAAAGCCTATCTAGCCTATGTAGCTCAGGCTGGCCTAGAACTTTCAAGTTCACAAAAAATATGAACTATGTAACTTCAAAATGTTATTTACATTTTATGCTGTACTTGAGGCATATTATATATATATATATGGAGAAACATCAATTATCATGTCTGTCTGAACCCGGAATATTGAACCAGCACTATTACTTGAGAAATACATTTTAGCTCTAATAACAAGAATGTGTAATAATTCAACAGAAAAGGCCAAGTCTCAACCCCATTGTTAACTAAGAAAGCACAACATGCAGAACAAGGGTTTAGGACTGATGTGCCTTCTGCACTTAGAAGGTTCCTGAGAACTGCAAATTTTAAAACAACTTACTAGAGGCAGACCATTCAAGAATATGGGAGACTGGAACTCACATACACAGTTTAAGAATCTCTAATGGGGGAGAGTTGGCTCAGCAGTTAAGAGCACTGGCTGCTCTTCCAAAGGACTGAGTCCAATTCCCAGCACCCACATGGCAGCTCACAACTGTCTGTAACTCCAGTTCCAGGGGATCTGACACCACCACACACACACACATAAATACAAGCAGGCAAAACACCAATGTACATAAAATAAAAATAAATCTTTTTAAAATCTCTAATTGGTATAATCACTTCATACATTATCCAAGTATGACTAAAGATCCATATCAGAGCTATTTAGCAGGAAATGGAACATTGCTCAAAAATCTGGACTAGACGGTCATCAAATTCTCACTATCTAAGTGATTTCATTCTTTTTCATACCTTGTAACGATGGTTTTTATGAACACTACTCTGGAAGCAGTCCATACAGAGTACACAGGTTGGATCAATTGCACAATCCCTGAAAAAGATAAAGAATTAGCTTCCAAAAATCAACTTGCACTGACACTTAAGGTATGACTATAAAATGAGAGCGCTTTCTGTGTGGTCGACAAAATGAACACAAAAATGCCCCAAAAGCTGAGTTCAAAGAACACTCTGAGAAAAGACAACGCTGCTGCCATTATGGCAGCCTCATCTCTACGCATCTGAGTGTATAGGGTGTTCAGTTTGTAACTGTGAGCTTTACCGGTTACTTAGGTGGAAAATTGCATGAAAAATTATGATTTCCTTCATTATCTGCCATTGTGGCTCTCTAATTTACATGTACATTTTACAAACTCTGTACACTGTACAAGATGAAATTCACTGGAATACAAGCACTATAGGAGGAACGATCTTTCTTTTATATATCAGTAGATCCAAAATCTCTAAAATAGTGCCTGGTACATAACAAGTATAATCACTGAGTCAATGAAAGAACTCAGTCTCTCTTAGCTCTCCCTTACGAACTTTTACAATACATGATTCCATTCCATATTTTCAGAGAAACATAAGAACAACATAAGCTACTACAAGATACAAAGTTGACATTTTTAAATATTTGAAGAAAACAAATTAAAAAGTTTAAAGATAAACTTTAGAGTTGAGTGTAGTGCACACATCTATACTTTCTGCACTCCTAAGGCTAAGGCAGGAGAACTGCTGAGAGTTGAAACACAGCCTGAAGTACATAGTGAGTTTAAGGCTAGCTTGAGCTACATACTAAGACCCTGTCTCAAAAATACACACACAAAATGAATTTTAGGGTTGGAGGAAAAGAAAAAGGAGGAGAGGAAAAAGGATGAATTTTAAACAGCTGACAGGACCTAAAGGGAGCCCAAAACTCTATAAAATTCTCTGTAAAAATATATTATTTAATCTGTTTAAAGCAGTTTCTAATTTAAAATTTACTTTTAAGAATTTATGGTATTGGTATAGAAACAGACCAGTAGATCAATGGAATCGAATTGAAGACCCAGAAATAGACCTACATACCTATGGACACCTAATTTTTGACAAAGAAGCCAAAACCGCACAATGGAAAAAGGACAGCATCTTCAACAAATGGTGCTGGTCCAACTGGATGTCCACTTGTAAAAGAGTGAAATTAGACCGATACTTATCACCTTATACAAAACTTAAGTCCAAGTGGATCAAAGACCTTAACATAAGGCCGGTCACACTAAATCTACTAGAAGAAAAAGTGGGAAAAACCCTCGAACTCATTGGCACAGGTGACAACTTCCTGAACAGAACACCAACAGCTCAGGACCTGAGACCAACAATCAATAAATTGGACCTCATGAAACTGAAAAGCTTCTGCAAGGCAAAAGACACTGTCATTCAAACAAAATGGCAGCCTACAGACTGGGAGAAAATCTTCACCAACCCCACATCTGACAGAGGGCTAATATCCAAAATCTACAAAGAACTCAAGAAATTAAATACCAAGAAACCAAATAATCCAATCAAAAAATGGGGGAAAGAGCTAAATAGAGAATTCACAAAGGAGGAATTCCTAAAGGCGAGAGACACTTGAAGAAATGCTCAACATCCTTAATCATCAGAGAAATGCAACTCAAGACGACTCTGAGATTCCATCTCACACCTGTCAGAATGGCTAGGATAAAAAACTCAAATGACAGCACATGCTGGTGAGGGTGTGGAGAAAGGGGAACCCTCCTCCATTGCTGGTGGGAGTGCAGGCTTGTGCAACCACTATGGAGGTCAGTCTGGCGATATCTTAGAAAACTTGGAATAGCTCTGCCTCGGGACCCAGCCATACCACTTCTGGGTATACATCCAAATGACTCCTCACCGAATCATAAGGGAGTTTCCTCATCTATGTTCATAGCAGCCTTATTTGTAATAGCTAGAAACTGGAAACAACCCAGATGTCCCTCAACAGAAGAATGGATTAAAAAACTTGGTACATCTACACAATGGAATACTACTCAGCCATCAGAAACAATGAAATTATGCAATTTGCAGCCAAATGGATGGAACTAGAGAAGCTCATCCTGAGTAAGCTAACCCAGACTCAGAAGGATGCACATGGCATCTATTCACTTATAGTCGGATTTTAGCTATATAGTACAGGATATATATACTACAACCAACGCACCAAAGGAAACATGGACATAGACTTTTTATTTTTTTTATTTATTTTTTTGTTTTGCTTTTGTTTGTTTGTTTTTTAGTTTTCCCTCTCTGACAATGAGACACTTTTCACTGGTGGTGCTGCCTTGTAGGTCCCCAGTGTATGAGGAGGCTCTTGGCCCTCATATGACTTCTGAACTGGGGCAAGGGACAGTTATGTAGGGACACTCCACTCCAGAGGAGTGGGAAAGAAGGGTTAGGGGGTAGAGGGTGGGAGGGCGGGGCTGGGAAGGGGGCAAAGAGGACAATATGATGGAAATATAACCTGAAGCAATAAAAAAAATTAAATTTAATTTTAAAAAATAAAAAAAATGAATTTCAGGTGAGCATTGCATTTTACATAATCTATATGCCTCCTTCTTCCTCTTCCAGCTTATTGTGTCCTCCTGCACTCCTCTCAAATTCATGACCTTTTCTTTATTACTGACACACACACACCCTACTGAGTCCATTTAGTGTTGCTCATATGTATATGTGTTTAGGGCTGACCACTGGGATTGGATAATCTGCCATGGGGTCTGTCCCTGAAGAAAACACAATCTCCCTCTTTCAGCAGTCACTGATTGACAACAGCTCCTCATCTAGGGGCAAGACCTTGTGAAGTCTTCCTGTCCATGCCAGTATGTCAACTGGTGCTATCATTATGCAGGTCTTGTTCAAAAAACTACTGTTGAGATTTCATGGGTCTAACTTCCTTGTCATTTTTAGAAGACATAATTTATAACTGGTTTTCTGGTTCTTAGACGTCCCCCCACCCCTACTGTCACCTTTTCTGGGTTGTTCCGTAGGTTTAAGGGCTGCATTGTAGACATATCAGTTGGGACTGGGTACTCCACAATCACTCATTTTGACAAGTTGTAGATCTCTGTAATCTCCCTCAGCATCACTGACACTTTTGAATTAATTAGTAATTTTTTTGTTGGGGTAGAGGGAACTAACTATCCTATACATTGTAGGATACTGAACAGCAATCATGGTTTCTACACATTAACAACCTCTAACTGAACAATGTTTCCAATAAATTTTGTAAAGATGAGGGTTACAAATGTTTATATGCTTTAGTTGAAACTGGTTTTGGTTTAAAACTTATTAGAGAAAAATTAAACTACAATACAACATAAAATAGAATGCAAATGCAAGGGATTTTTTTTTTTCCTGAGAAAGTAACAGGGTAAAGAACCTGTGTTTCTGAAACTGTTAACTAAGAGCTGAAGTGACAGTCCATTGATTAAGAGCACTGGCAACTCTTTCAAAGGACCTGGGTTTGATTCTCAGCGCCATATGGCGGTTACAAGTACCTGTAACTCCAATTCCAGAAGACCCCTTTTCTGGATTCTTTGGGTACTAGGCACACAGACATACATGCAGGTAAAACACACAAAATAAAAACATTGTAGGATACAGGAAAAAAAAAACCCACAAAACTCTTAACTGCACATATTGGTGAAGCCTAAAATGAGAGTCAAGCATGACAATGGAACTCTAGGTAAGGTTAAAAATGTCTCAATCATAACCCAAATGACCTCAAGTAAAGAAGAAAAACAAAAAGTGGTGCTAATATCTAAAAGTCAAAATTTTCTGCTAGGCATGGAGGTGCACACATTTAAGTCCCAAGTGGATCTCTATGATTTTGAAACCATCCTGGGCTACACAGTGAGTTGCTGGCCAGATAAGGCTACATAGTAAGACTCTGTCTTAATAAATAAATAAAAACTTAAAATAAAAAACAACAAAACAAAAACTTCAAGCAGGAATGCAGAGTAAAAAACTCTTGAACTACAATGACATTTAAGACAATTCCTTTACCCAAAACAAAAAGCCTACACCTGCCTCCAATTTCCATACAACTGACCTTTTACACTCAATTATATTCCAGCTGTTCCCACACAACCCCTGACCTACAGTTCTGAAAAGCAAAAATTCTGGAAGGTTTTGTTACTTTGTGAGCTTGCACCAAATTTTAGTTAGTGATGAAAAACAAAACAAAACAAACATATATATATGGTTTAATGTCTCTAAGCAAAAAAAGTGCTTTTTAATATTATATATATAGTTACATGTACGTACACACACACATATATGTATGCTTTTTTTTTTTTTATGAAACAGTGTTTCTCTGTGTAACAGCCCTAATTGTCCTAGACTTGCTCTGTAGACCAGGCTGGCCTCAAACCCACAGAGATCCGCCTGCCTCTGCCTCCAGAGTGCTAGGATTAAAAGTGTGTGCCACCACACCCACTTACATATAAGTTTTTAATATATGTATGAAACCTGGATATTAGGGCTCATGCCTATAATCCCATAGTGAGTTCTAGGCCAGCACAGGCAACAGAATGAGACCTTGTCTAAAAAAAAAAAAAATTTTAAATATACATGTTTATATATGCATGTATGTATGGCATGACATGTACATATACAGACTTTATATTACTTTTGAGTATTTATAACTTTGTGACTATTCATAGATCCCTACCAAAATCTTGCTGTTTGGTTACAAGGTTCTATTAAGATGCTGTTGAGGAAGTATTCAGAATTCTGAAATATACCTGATCTCAAAAGTTTCAGATAGAGTATGCTGACTGCATTACATGTACACAGGGCAAATATTTATTTCTTGGATACTTTTGAAGAACACACAAAAAAAGAACTGCTTAACAAGAAGTTATATATTAAAAATAAAGCAATATGAGGAAAAGTGGATTTAAGGCACAAAATAAAGGTACTTATGAGTAAACATAGTGTAGACAGCAAGGAAACAGGAAAAGGACACTGTGGGGCAGGTATGATACAGGCTACAAGCTGCAAATCGTAACTATGAAGTCATGATACTTACCTACAAGAGTATGTTGTTTCTCCACTTTTGAAAACCTTCCCACACAACTGAAAAGCTCTACTTTGCTTTAATTTCTCTAAGCAAATATCCGGATCCTCTCCAAATAAGTACCATTCCAAAGGAGTGAATATTGACATTTGAACATTCTCTTCTTGCTTTTCCAAATCTGGGTCCATCTCAGCAAAATAAATTTCTGGCACTAATTGTGCCAAATGATGTAAGAAAGCAGTATAAAAATCAACTTGCTGATCCCACCACTGAAAGGAAAAAAAAAAAAAAAAAGACAACCAAACTTTTTTTTACAAGTTCATTTTTGTTTAAAAAGAATAGAATATTTTACATATTTTGATCATATTCACCACCACCCCTCCTCTTCCCAGCTTCACACTCTGTTTCTTTATGTATGAATATCTAACTCATTAAGTCCAATTTGTGCTTCCCATATGGGTGTAGGGCCATCCACTGGAGATAGCTGGATTGCCTGGAGCCACACCCTTAAAGCCAAGTTATGTCTTAATGATTGAGGAGTACAAATAATGGCTTAATTCTGTACTTTCAAAGCAAATTGCAATATTTTTACCCTTCATCAATACAAAATAAGAGGTGAATCAATTGGACCAGCAAGATGCCTCATCAAGTATAATAAGTATTTGCCATCAAGCCTGATGATCTAGCGGTCCCCAGGATCAACATAGTCTAAGTAGAGAACTGATACCTGACACATGTGTACCCAGACATATACACACACTCATTAAGTTAATGAATAAATAAATAAATGCATAAATAAAAAATTTAAGTTTTTTAATTTAAGTTGAATTGTGGGTTAGCCATATATTGAACACAGCTAGAAAGCATATGGATATAAGCTCTGATATATAATATTCTTCAAGTTATACTGTTAAATAAAAGGTAAAAGGACTAATGATGGTGCACACTTTTAATCGCAGCACTTGGGAGGCAGAAGCAGGTGAATCTCTGTGAATTCAAGGCTAGCCTGGTCTACAGAGTGAGTTCCTGGACAGCCAAGGCTACACAGAGAAAGCCTGCTTTGAAAATAAGTAAATAAATTGATTAATAAATAAATAAATATGGCAAAAAGCACAGAACAGTGAGTTCAAATGCTACTGTTTATACAGAGGAGGAGATAAGACATACTGTATATACTTATATTTAAATAGAAAATCTCTGGGGAAAAGGGTGGGTATGGCTAAGCAGTAGAGTAAGCACTCTAGGATACAAGAAGTTCTGGGTTCCATCCACAGCATGGTGGCACACAATTGTAACAGCACTCTGAATGTAGAGGCAAAAGGATCAGAAGTTCAAGAGCATCCTCAGCTACATATCAAGTTCAAGGCCTGGGTTACATGGCCTGTCTCTTAAAAACAAACAAACAAACAAAACTCTGAAAAATTTCAAAATGAACAAACAATGGAAAAGAGCCCTGGGAAGGACTTAGTTTTCAGTGTGTACCTTCATAGTGGTTTGAATATGCAACGTCACATACAGGTCCACATGTTAAACAGTTGGTTCCAGCTGGAAGTGCTACTTTGGGAGGCTGTGGAACCTGGAGAGGTAGAATCTCGCTGGCAGCAGTAGGTAACCAGATCCATCTCTCCCTGCTTCCCTACCAACCCAACTTTGTGTTTTGTTTTGTTTTTTTTAACCCATTAAGACCAATTTGTGTTCCCCAAATACTCTTGAATGTGTAATCTTCCTCTAGAGTGTGGATGACTTACCAGCGACATTCTTATATTTTTGGTTGTGGGCCTAGCCTTTAACGGCTGAGCCATCTCTCCAGCCCCCCCAGCGACATTCTTAAAAGAAAACTGTCTCTCCCTTTCCAGAAGCTAACAAGTGCCAATGGCCCCATGGCTATGGGTGGGATTTGATGCCCACCTTCCATCTCCATGCTATGATTTTGTCTGGCTTGAGTTTGCACAGGATTTGTATGTTGTGGAACCTCTGTAAGTTCATATGTGCAGCTTCCCACCTGTGTCCAAAAGACACTGTTTCCTTATAGTTATCCATCATCCACTGCCTCTAGCTTTTATAACCTTTCTGTCCCTTTTTTCCATAGAGATGGAAAGGGAGGCTTGGGAGGAGAGGTGGGCTTTTATGTTGTTGTTGTTGTTATTATTATTCCTTATTATTATTATTATTATTCTAGATAAGGCCTCACTTCATAGCTCAGGCTGACCTGAAACTCACTGTATAGCTCAGCTGGCCTTGAACTCATGGTAATTCTCCTACCTCACCCTCCCAAGTTTGAGGATTACAAGTAGGAGCCACTAAACCCAGCTCAGAAGATGACTGAAGTTTAATCATGGATACCATAATGCAGCAGGAGAAAACTGACTCCTGAGAGTTGTCTTCTGACCTCTAGACATATGCTAAGGCACATGAGTACCTGCACTCACATACTTACACACACACATATATATACATACATATGTACACAAAATAAGTTTTAAAAATTTAATTATAGATATTATTTTACTGAGTAAACAAATAAGTAAGTTATTCAGGAATTATTATTGGTGAATGTTTAATTTTTCCATCCTCTTTTGGTTGTTTTTACTGTTTTTTTTCCACTTAAAGCTGGAATTAAATGTTTAAGTTGAAAGACCAGAAAAACAAACAAAAAACCACTTTCTTCACAAATTAAGGGAAAGCTTTCCCAACTGACTGTCCATAAAAACAAGTTCTCACAACATTTAAATTCCCAGACATTCGGAACATTTTCTTAATCCCCATAGAGACTAAAAGATAAGTTTGCAACTCTAAAATCTGTAACTAGAAATGCTCCTAACTGAAAAAGTTCCTTTTTCAGAACATCATTCTGAAAAAGGAACTTTAGAAGACTCATGTTCAACCACAACTTACCCTTCCATAAGTCAACTGAGAGACATTTAAGTTTTCAGAGGCCTGCCACTTCTTAAACTCCTTATTTTTTTTAATTTTAAGAATTTTAAAATTTTATTTATTTTTTGAGACAGGGTCTCACAATACTGCCCTGGAACTTGGCTTGTAGACTGGGTTGGTCTTGAACTCACAAATGTGCCAAATACTGGGATTAAAGGCATGAGCCATAAAGCTTAGCTGCTGTTTCTTTTTTTTTTTTTTTTTTTAAGGAGAGAACAAAATTTAGAGTCTTCGGAATTTTTCATAGGTAGTACTGAGTTAGCAATTAGACAAAATTTCTAGGCATCAACAAATCCTTGGGTATACAAAGTTTCCTTGTACTATTTGACTTTTTGTTTTCTTTTTTTTTTTTTTTAATTTTTCAAAACAGAGTTTTCTCTGTGTAGCCCTGGCTGTAGACCAATCAGGCTGGCCTCAAACTCAGAGATCCGCCTGCCTCTGCCTCCTGAGTACTGGGATTAAAAACATGTGCCACCACCGCCTGGGAACAAATTCATACTTTTAAAAAAAATAACACAATCCCTGGTTTTTGGTTTTTCTCTTCTTTGGCAACTAACGTCCTTAGATCAGTCACATGGAGACACCTGGTCCTACAGACACGTAAACCTATATTCTGATACTTAGCCACTCTTTCATACTACATTTCATCATTCCTGCTAGCTTCGTGCTGTCTGTAAATGCTAGTTTCTTATGTATTTATAGCATTAATAATATACATTGGAGCAATATATAGAGGCCATGACCATCAAGGTCTCTCTGTCTCTCTTCTTTGCTCTTGAGATAAAGCCTAAGTATGCTGCCAAAATCTGGTTTCTGTAAGCACCCCGTCCCTCCTGAGCCACTGTCTTCCTTTTCATCTCTCACTATACTTCTCTGTGAGCCTTTGGATAAATGCAATGTTTTCCTACAGCTCGTTATACTATATGGGCTACACATTATCAAAACAGCTAAAATATTTTCTTATACTTCAAAATAAAACATGTACATTTAAAAAGGAGTAAATAGCCGGGCAGTGGTGGCGCACGCCTTTAATCCCAGCACTTGGGAGGCAGAGGCAGGCGGATCTTTGCGAGTTCGAGGCCTGCCTGGTCTACAAATTGAGTCTAGGACAGCCAGGGCTACACAGAGAAACCCTGTCTCGAAAAACAAAACAAAAAAAAAATAAAATAAAGGAGTAAATGAAAAGGCATTATCTTCCTTGTGGCTAACGACATTTCTAAACTTACTTGTAAAAACAAAAAGCTAAAAGGTTTTTTAAAAGTTTGCCAAAAAAATCATATTAAATGGTTTGAATCTCACTCTATTAAGTAGACCTTGCTTAGAAAAACAGTATTAAGTAAACTATTAAAAGGAATACTTAAGAGAATAACTGTGGTCTTGGCTCTGGTCAGGGTCTGAATTGCTTCTGGGTAACAAGTAGGTACTTAAGGAAGCACACTAACCATTCTGGAGTCTTTCAGTGGGGTTTGGTTAGCATAGCCTATTTCTACCAGCATTCCACTTGTTATAGGGACATAACACTTTTTTTTGTGTGTGTGTGGTTTTTCCAGACAGGATTTCTCTGTGTAATAGCCCTGGCTGTCCTGGACTCGCTTTGTAGACCAGGCCGGCCTGGAACTCACAGAGATCCGCCTGCCTCTGCCTCCCCAGTGCTGGGATTAAAGGCATGCACCACCTTGACCAGTCATAACACTTTTTTTTTGGCTTTTCGAGGCAGGGCTTCTCTGTGTATGTTTGGCTGTCCTGGAACTTCCTGTGTAGACCAGGCTGGCCTTGAACTCACAGAGATTCACCTGCCTCTGCCTCCCAAGTCCTGGGATTAAAGGCGTGTGAAACCACAACCAGCCATTACAAACAGTTTCAAGCTGCCATGTAGATGCTGGGATTTGAACCCAGGTCCTTTGGAAGAGCAGCCACTGCTC
The DNA here is from genome assembly GCA_907164525.1 of Lophiomys imhausi. NCBI lineage: Eukaryota > Metazoa > Chordata > Mammalia > Rodentia > Muridae > Lophiomys > Lophiomys imhausi. The sequence continues at coordinate 57,072 of CAJQZJ010033726.1, forward strand.
TTAACCGCTGAGCCATCCCTCCAGCCCCGTTATAACACTTTTTAAAGGATGTATATCATGCTAGGTGTGATGGCTTGTGAGTTACAGGCCAGCCTGAGCTATATAACAAGATACTATCTCAAGAAAGAAAGAAAAAGACCAAACTCATCAATCAAAATAAAAATAGCTACTGCTTCATTCACAAGTGCCATGTTAACTCACATACAGTAAGTCAGCAGGGAGTAATGAGGTCTTAATATTGTCTTAAGCCACCTGAGACAATGGGTTAAAGCTTAAAGGAAATTACTTCATAAAATAGGATTAACACCTTTAGACAAACTGGATAATTGTAACAGCAAGGGAAATTTGAAACAGCCTTCAAAGGCAGCACACAGTGAATGGGCAAAAACACTTCTCCATGGTTCACCACACATCGCTGATTACTCTTTCCAGGTGGACTCTCTATGAAGTACTAAAAAGACTGACAAGAACTGATTTAATCTTAAAGATTACACTGGTTGCCTGTAGAAAATGGACTAGAATGCCTTATCCAGCATGGCTCCAGGGACTTGCATTGACTAGGTGTGGCAAGGGAGTGAAGAAATGACAGACACAGAGACGGAAAGCTAGGATCAGACAGTCTGGACTCTCGGATGGAGAAACCTCAGCACCCCAGAAACTCAGTGTGTTTATTATATAGAGCACAGACAGGCAGAGTTATTGCATATAGCTGAACAAGGCAGAGTTAAGACACACAGACAAACAAGGAGGCAGGGTTTATGGTACACAGCTGGATCAAGGAGATAGGTTTAGCTAACCTTAATAGGAGCATTCTGTGGGAAGCACTCTTCAGACCATAAACATCCTATGGAGTGGGGAGGAGAGTGATGGTGAACAGTTTATTCTGTATGCACTATTAATATATGCAAATTGATCAGAAGAAGGCTTAGCCGTCCCTCTGAGCATCACCCTGGGGGCAGTGGTGGAGAGGGAGGCTTTGTCATTTTCCCATGGATCTGAGGCCATGGTCCTTAACAGCCTTTGTCCATGTCAACAGCACACATTCACTCAAGACTTGACCCACTCAGGGCTCCCTCTGATCCCCACACCGGAAGATGACAAAAGTAGGAGAGAAGCCAGTTAAGAAGCTACAGTTGTCCAGGTAACAAATGATGGCTTAGATTACAAAGAGGAGTGTAAAGACAGAGATGTCTGTATTCAAGAGCTAATGTGGAGAAGCCCTGCACCGAAACAAGAATAGGAAAACTCTAGATACGCCTTCCTGCTGTCCCCTCCTAAAATCTACCATACAGGCTTATTAAAAAAAAAAAAAACTAGAGGTACAGATATTATCTGTTTCTTTCATTTTCCTTCAACTTAATAATTAAGTCACCTTTGTTTCTATCACATTTCCAAAATCTTCCTCATTTGTATCTTGTGTCTTCCTGTAATAATCTCTCAAGGACAAGCTGTTTCTTGGGTTACTACAGCTAATTCCTATCTGCTCTCTCTTTTTTGAAACAACTATCAGATATACTAGTGGAGACAAATGAGCAGTGAGTTTATGACTGACACTCAGAAGTGAGATGACCTAGAGCTTTAAGCTGGGAAATGAACAAACACAGGTACTATGTAAAGCTGTAGAACTGGATGAAATCACCTATGTGGTGCCAGTATACAGAAAAAAGATCTAGTGACACCTTCTTCTTAGAAGAAGGAATTTAGGGGGGAGGGAGAATCCAGACAAAGAAAGATGTTCTGGCAGACCATCCAATGCCCTCTGGAGTTCCAGTTTTCTCAGTCCTTGTCATGGATCTAATAAACTACCCTTTCTTAAAAATTACATCCCATGATACTGCCCTACTCTAATTTCCTCAGCTGTTTGGTTTCTGGGTATATGTGTGTGTGTGTGTACAACTTGACCTTAAAGATATTATTCATCCCTACAGCCTCACCATCAATTCTAAACTGGTGACTTCCAAATGGCTGGTTTACTAGGACGTACTTGTGAATATGTAGCTTCTTGGACCTTTTGGTCCACTAATCAATTCTCTTGGTGAATCCTAAGCAATGTCTTTTATAAATGTCCAATAACTCTCAACTATTATTTCATTCTAATTTTTAAAAATGTATTATTATTGTGGGGGGGAAGATGGGTGTATATGCCACAGCATGAATGTGGAGGTCAGAGGACAAATTTAGAGAGTTGGTTCTCTCCTTCCACATTCACACTGCTTCTAATGCTCATATTAAGGTACCAAGTTGTGCAGTCAGCGCTCTGAGCCATCTTGCCATCTCATTCTACTTACTTGTTAGCTGATCTTACACATTGCTGAAATATTACTAAAATGATTCTGTATCTAAAAGGGGAATTTAGTTTAATGAAATAAGCAACTGTAACTAGAAAAGGACCCTAATGAGAATGGAAATCTTTATTAAAGCTTTGTAGCTGCCCTGAATTTGTTTTTGTTGTGGTTTTGTTTTGTTTCCATCAGCCTGCAGTGATTTGACATACAAATTAATCAAATGGGGGTGGGGTGCTGAGGACTCAAGCTGAGCAACTTTGGCTTAACAACAAGGGTAGTAAATAGGGAAAAATGAAATGGAAAACAGCAGCTTTAAAAAGTACAGGAAGTAGGATGAACTCTGGGGTCAACCAGAAAGACTCAAGCCAAAAAACAAAGGCTTCACAGTCATAGGTCTGTGTTCACTGACATCAGCCTATCTCAAATCTAAATGCTTGATCATTTATATTATCTGTATCACTAGACTGGGATCCTTGACATTATATGGCACCACTCCTTGACTCTTTGTAAAGCTTAAAAAGCGTTGCCCCACCCTGGCCGGGCACTCGGGAGGTAGAGGCAGGCAGATCTCTGTGAGTTCAAGGCCAGCCAGGTCTACAAAGTGAGTCCAGGACAATCAAGGATACACAAAGAAACCCTGTCTCGAAAAACCTAAAAAAAAAGCATTGCCCCCTCAAAATATATTATTCTTTGAAGGAGTGTTTGCTCCTGTTCAATTTCTATACTATTATCTCCAATTCCAAATTAATGGATGCTGTATGGCTTTATTAATGGGTTTTTAAAAAAATTATTTCTTATTTTATGTACATTGGTGTTTTGCTTGCATGTATGTCTGTGTGAGGGTGTCAGATCTTGGAGTTACAGACAGTTGTGAGCTGCCATGTGGGTGCTGGGAATTGAACCCCAGTTCTCTGGAAGAGCAAGTCAATGCTCTTAACTGCTGAGCCATCTCTCCAGCCCCTATTAATGAGATTTTACAGTGCTTGTGGGAAGAATTAACATAGCAAAGTTTTAAATAAACATTACTTATCTTTGGCAATAGGAAACTACAACACTTCTGACTACAATATAGTTACATTAGATACAAGAAAAAAGCACACGATACTATCTATGAATCTTTTTTTTTTTCTATGTTTGTGTTTAGATGGAGTTTTACTGTCTAGCCCAGGGTTTGCCTGGAACTCCTGAACTTAGTGATCCTTCTGCCTTAGCCTATAGCGCAGAAGAAGAGCCCTTGCCTAGCATGCAGAAGGCCTTGAATTTGCTCCCCAGCACTCAAAAAAAGGTTTGGCTACTTGGAAGCATTTTCTAGCTTCTCATCCCTTATCATCCCAATAATTGTTTTCATCTGAGCTTCACTACCAGCAGTGAAATGAGTTTCAACTACATTTTGGGATGGAGAAGGAAGACTGCCAAGTGCTGATCTAGTACATATCCTTATTCCAACTTTGTCCCTATTGAGTTTTTTTGTCTTACAGACATTCTCTCCAGTCCATGTGGGTTGACTCATTTCTGAGTCATTCTCTTGTTTCATTAAACAATGTTCAAGAGTCTGATGGGGTAAAGTAAGCCAAGAATGAGTTTATTATTAAAACTACAAACAACTTCGGTAACAGGTATGTGAATGTGTTTGGAGGGGGTGAGTATGTAGCCCACACTTTTCCATATGCAGCTGTAGACAAACTGATAAAACAGCATGTCACTATCTCCCTCCCAGCTAGCTGTCTTGAAGAGAACGGACCACAACAGAAAGAACAGTTGCTAACATTACCCCACCTTTTAGCCTACTCTGTTAGTATTCTCCCTGCAGCCAGACTATTGACTCAAATTTGTTCACTACATCTTTTTCATTCTTTCAAAATCCAAAAGCCAAATATAGATTCCAGTATTCGTTGGCCGTACTTCTCACTTGAAATGCCCCTTCTTTACATTTAAAAGGCAGTGAGAAATGACAAATTTCCCTCGCTGGGGGCCAGACCTGGGGTTAAGACACTACCATAATGGGGATCTGGACTTCACAGCCACAACACACACTGTCACTATCAAGTCCACCCTTGCGATATCACACCAGATGCTGGTCCAGATTCCTATCTACAAGAGGGGTCAGCAACGCGACTACCGAAAAATGGCCTTCTCCGACCTCACCTCAGCTCCTACAGCAAACCACCTAGTAACAGCACGAGTTCTTTTTATTTCTACAAATACAGACATGGGTGTCTGAGCACGTTGAGACTTAATAAATGACAGTCATTGCACTCTGTAGACTTGGCTGACAGGAATATGTGTGGGCGGCGACTAACTTTATGGGGGGGGCCTTCAATCCCAGGACTCCCCTTCCCCAGCGCCGCCATAGAAAGCTGAACCCCAAACCATCCGAGGCGCGGCGGGAGGCACTTGGGGAAGAGGACAAAAGGCGCTAGGCGGTGAAGACTCACCGAGGCGCGCCGCTGGGGAGCCAGGGGAGGCTCGGGGCTGACGTCCATCCTCTCGGCGCCGTCTGTCTCGTCGTCCGCCATCTTAAGGGAAACGAACACCCGCAGTTCCCGACCGCCGGCCGCCAGCTAGCGGAAACCTGTGGCCGGCCCGACGCTCCAGGGACGACACTTTTACGACGGCCCCTGAAGTCAGGTTTGTTGCTGCACCCGGAGCGGCTTCCGGTCGGCTTCCGGAAGCAGGCTCCTGGCCTGCCAGGAAGGTTTCCGCTCCTTCGTGTTTAGTTCTTGTTCCTCCAGGGCTGAG
>CAJQZJ010033726.1:62105-77451 GCA_907164525.1 Lophiomys imhausi
GAATACCACGTGAAAAGGACAAAGGTGATTATGGAGACATCTAGAAACATCGAGAGAAAAATATTGCGACAGACTACATATTTATGCATTTGTGCATCTATGCATTGTGCGAAGGAATAGTTCTGAACCAAGAGAAAGCACCCAAGGCTTAGATCAGGGTTGGAGCACAAGGTGATCAGCAGCTAATTTAGTGTCTTCTGTTCACTTTGTAGTCCAACGTGGCACTGTGTTCAGTGCCCAAAAAGGCCAGAAGAGAGGGATGGATCCACTGAAACTGGAGTTACAGACGTTTATGAGCCACCATATATGTGCTAGGAATTGAGCCCAAGTCCTCTGAAAGAGTAGCCAATGCTCTTAACGGCTAAGACATCTGTCCAGTCACACAAAAGTATATTTTTAAAAGATCTGCCCATCTTTTAAGGAAAGCATTTTTAATGTCTTCCGGCTTTCCTAACCTGCCTGTTGGAGGAATAATTAGCTCTTCACCTAGCCTCTAGAAGCAAATTTAATCTTTAGGATTCAGTATATCTTATTTTTACTACTGGCTGATTTTTAAAGTTAGGAGCATTAGCCTTTCTGAGATTTGGTTTTCTCATCTACAAAATAGATGCCTACACAATAGTTGTGAAGATTAATGAGACTATGCCACATCACTAAGCCCCAGAATGACCAGCTCCTATATATAGTACAGTGTTTGGTAATAGCTAAGTGAACTTTTTTCCCTTGTGGCTTTCTGACATACAAAAGTGCTTTTATTTAGGGGTAAGAGAGTCAGGGATCAGCATACGGTCTTTCCATTGTGGAAATCTTATCAGGTAACACCATCTCCAACCAAGGGTTATTACTTGTTAGTATCCTTAAACCAAGTTTATTACTTGTTAGTATCCTTAGGGAACAATGTCCATCAAAACTTGCCAAAAGACTTTTTTTGTTCTCTGCAGATTCTTGTGCTTACTGCCTGTATTCTAATGTGGAAATAAAGGTACACAAAACCATGCCCCACTTTTAAAAATAACTGCTGAATTTTAATTGAGATTCTTATTATATTTTTAAAGTTCAGTGTTCTTTTTTTGGTTTTTGTTTCTTTTAGACGGGGTATCACTATCTTGCTCTCTGTTTTTTCCCAGTGCTGTGACTAAAGGCATGTGCCACCACACCCAGCTAACTGTTTATGTTTTCTATATATCTCATGTTGGATTCATTCCTGGCATAAGTTCATCCTAGCTATGATGTGTTTTTCTTTTATAATATTTTTCAAAAACTTGTGTTTGACCTTTTGATTTCTATTCATAAACAAAATTAATTTGTGTTGTATATTTTATGCACTTTATAGACATAGCATGAGTAATTTTGTTCATGAAAAAAAGTTTCATAGGATGAAATTTTCTACTTGCTGTGTTATGTAGCCTAGGCTGGCCTTGTGCTCCTGACCCTCATGTCTCTAATTTGCAAGTCAGATTATGTCTCCAGTTTGCAAGGTGGGATTATAGCTGTGTGGCTCCACTTTTAACTCCAGAATTTTTCATATATATTGTTGTGAACTCTTTTACCTATATATATTGTATGAAATTTAATTTACTCTAGGATAAACTTTAACCTTGGGTGTGTCATTCAAATCCCTTTTAAATCCACTCTGAAATGTCTTTGCCAGACTAACCTCCTTTGTTATCCCTGACTTTAAAGCTTATTCACACCTTATTTTCCACAAATACACTGTGTAGTCTCAAACTTCTGTGCTCTTGCATTTATTGGTGCTTGACCTTGAGTGTGTATAATAGTGTGTCATACTATAAATTTTTAGCAAGTTTATTAGCCTGTATTAACATACTTTCATACCATTTTTTTCAAAATTACTTTAAAGTTATTACATGGTATCCTCTTGTGTGTATCATGTTAAAGATTTATTTGTTTTGTTTATTTGAGATAGGGTCTCACTATGTAGCCTTGACTGCCCTTTAACTCACAGAGATCAGTCTGCCTCAGTCTCCCAAGTGCTGGGATTAAAATCCTGAGCCACCATGTCTGGCTTATTTTAGAGGTTTGTATTGTAGAACATTTACTGCAGGTTGTTTCTAATACTTTTCCTTTTACGGTTTAAAATTTTTTTAACATTTTATTTCTAGGGGTTGAAGAGATGCCTCAGTGAAACCATACTTTTTAATTATTAAACATTTATTTATTAATAACTATATTCACTTATAACAAATACACTTACTTAACTACTATTCCTATAAATTCTTACAACCCCTATGAATGCCTACAACCCCTAAGACCTAACCACTAAACCTATTGATAACTATTACAACTATTTTCATAACCTTTCAGAAGGATACAGTCTCTGGGGCAGGTCCTCAGCCGTCAAGAACACAGTCTCTGTGGTAGACCCTTTAATGCACTTAGCAGTCTTTCTTCTGGAATATCTCAGACATAGATCTGTCAGGGTAAATTGGCTATGGTGGTTTCATCTTAAATAAGGCTTGAGGCTTTCTTCTCTCTGGGAGACCTCAGCTGTCTGTAGGCCAACTTACTTCCTTTGTATCAGCAACTCTGCCGCTTTGCCTCAGTCTTTGAAGCTGGCCACAGTTCCGTTCAGGCCACTGTTCAGACAGGTCAAACCCCTCTAGGCAAAAGCTGAGCCACAGGGTTTAAGTCCTTGGCCTTTTGCTGTCTTGCTGAGGCTTTCTCTGCTCACCAGCTTCTTTCTGCCTCAGGGAGATCTGGCCATCAGTCCACCAGCACTTTCTCCATCAGACGATACAAACTACTCGTTGTCCTTTTTAACATGCAGACTTACTAGCATCGGAGCTCTCGTAATCGGCTCTCTAGTATGGGGCCCTCTAGCATGCGGCTCTCCCGGGCTCATCCACTTGTCCTTAAATAGGATCGCTCCTTGTTCCACCTGCTTCAGCTTAATTTGGGCTCTGCCCACTTAGCAGCTGAAAACAATGCCAGGTCATAAAGTCTTTCCTTGTTTCAACTGGCTTTAACCTTGTTTTTAGTCCATAGGATCCCCTAGTTTCATGTGACTTCATCCTTGTTTTTATTCCACAAGCTGATAAGCTAATTGCTCACAGCCAAGTTTATCTTCATGCCCAGGATTAAGAGACTGTATCAGAAACCTGGATATTTACTAAATCTAATTTATATTAATCTAACTCCCTACACCTCAGTGATCAGCTTTCAGCACCTACATTGTAGTTCACAACAGACTGTAACTCCAGTTTGAAGGATGCCCTCTTCTGGCCTCCATGGGCACTGCACACACATGGTGCACATACATGCCGGCAATAAAATAAAATAAAAAATATTTTTAAAATCTCTTATAATTAGTTATTTATGTTATTTTTGAGACAGAGTCTCTCTACATAGCCCTGGCTGTCCTGGAACTCATTATGTAGACCAAACTGTCCTAGAACTCACAGAGATCTGCCTGCCCCTGTCTTCCAAGTGCTTTAAAGATATGTTACCACACTCACCTAAAAATATTTTATTTTTGTACTTAATTATATGTGTGTCTGAAGGTCGGCTTGTGCAACCCAGTGCATTGTCAACAGAGATCAGAATTGTATTTCCTGGAACTGGTAGTCAAAAGCCTTCTAATAATGTAGGTGGCTGGGAGCCAAACTTTTTTGTTGTTGTTTGTTTGTTTGTTTTCGAGACAGGGTTTCTTTGTGCATCCCTGGCTGTCTTGGACTCATTTTGTAGATCAGGCTAGCCTTGAACTCACAGAGATCTGCCTGCTTCTCCTCCTCAGTGCCGGGATTAGGGGATTAAAGACATGTGCCACAACGCCTGGCTGGACTCAAACTCGTGTGCTTCCTTATGTTTTCTGTTTACATCAATGTCTCATATTCCAGAGATGCTGAACGAATCGAAATTGGCATTAATTACAACACTGACAATATATCCCAAGAAAATGAAAAATTTTCAAAGCACTATGTGTATAAAAATGTTATTGTGAATACATATAATAAATTATGTGAATACATAATAAAGAGTTGAAAGTCAACAATAAGGTAGTGGCTAGTTAAAGTAAGGCCAGGACCAGAATCTAACTCTCCTGCTCTCAAATATTACTTCATAGGCATACTACATACAGTGTTACAATATCATATAAACGAGTACATATAAAAATAGCTTAAGGAAAAAAGATAATTGCCACAAGACAAGAAGTCCTGTGGGGTTATGTTATTACAGAAGGGATCAGAGTGAGCCACCTGTCGCATCTGTACTTTAAGAGGCGTCCTCATACATGTGTACTTTGATTCTCCCAAGTACCCAGCATGCTCGGAAGGTATCATTAGCTTCGCTTTACAGGTGCAGAGGTGGAGGTCAGGGATGCCAGATCCTGGAGGAGCTAGGTGGCGTGCTGCCTCCTTGTCAACCCCTCACTTTGCTCTTCCTGGTCCTCACCACTTTGGCCATCGCGCGCCGGAGCTGCGGAGGTCAGGCAGGGCTGAGGCGACGATCGGCGGCGGCGGCGACAGAGGCCGGAAGTGCGGGCCAGAGCGCTCCGGGGCTGCGCCGAGATGGCGAGAGTGCTGGCTCTCCGGGTGATGGCGGGGCTGACGGCGGCGGCGTTGGCCGCGCTGCTGCTGGAGCACTACGGCCTAGTCAGGCCGTCCTCCCAGCTGCCGAAGCCCCGAGGCTCCCAGAGGCCACACCCGGTCCCGGACTCGGAACCCCACAACATCTTCTGGGGTCTGCAGGTGATGCAGCTCGAGGCCGCGGGAGGCCAGGGGAGGGCAGAGCGGCAGGCAGGCTCAGCCCAGCAGGGGGCCCCGGTCACGTTTTGCTCGGAAGGTCGGCTCCGGCGACCCCGCTCACTCCTTTCCCAGGGGTTCGTTAGTGCGTTGTTTATGTTTTTGTTGTTGTTTTTCCTTTCCCTTCCGCATCCGAGAGCTGCTGAGCCACCCGTGTCGGTCGGTGCGGCTCTTCCTGACTCAGGATAATGTGTCTCTCTGTCCAATGCCTGCTTTTGACAGATATCCGACATTCACCTGAGCAGGTTTCAAGATCCAGGCAGAGCGTTGGCCTTAGAGAAGTTCTGTTCGGAAACTATTGACATCATTCAACCAGCTCTTGTCCTGGCCACTGGTAGGGAGGATTCCTGTGCTGTGTGGTGGTGGTGTTCTGTGGTCCTGATGGTAGAATGGGCAGCAGATGTTCGCTTGGGGGTGTTGGGAATTCTGTGGACACAGCTCGCCAGCGAGCTGAGGTACAGGTAATGGGGGATTTTGTAATTGCCTTTATCAGTGGATAATGGAGTTAAGATCCAGGCTAACTGCTTTGCCATCTCAAGGTTTTCTCAAAGCAGTAGGAAGAAGGCTTGTGATGCTTGTCTACCGTATTTGTGTCGTGTGGTGAGTGTGTGTATGTGTTGATGGTGATGATGGTGCTGACTGATGTCCTGCTGAATCTGAGAATTAGGAAAAGTCCTTTAACTGGAATCAAAAGTTCTTTGCTGACTTAAACTATTCTGTTTAGAGAGGTTAACCTTAGGTTTTCAGTTGTTTGTGGACTCAGTGACTTCATCCTTTGGTAGTTTTCTGACTGCATTTCTTAGACTCTTCAAACCTGTGCACATGTGCCCCCAAAGGTGGGGTGTGGAGAAAAAGCTCCAAGGAGCTTTCTGTTCTGTTTATTGGGTGATTCAGCTCCCTTTCACCCTTCTGAAACACATCCACTATTAAGACAAAGTATCAGTCCTCAGATAATGAATAAGTCCCTCCTTCAGGTGTTCTGTTTACTTTCCTAGAAACTTTGGCATTTCATTGTTCAAACCACATCTTCTGGATTGGTTTTTGCTCTGAAATAGTGCTTGGTCACAGCATAATTCCTGATTTGGGGATTGGAAAACAACTGTTGCAATAGGCACTTGTGCCAGAATGTTGCAACATCTCATAAAAGAGTTTTATTTAGTCTACTGGTGAATTTTGCAGTGTTTGTTCTCTCTCTCCTCTCAAGATTTACGTATTTAATAAAATGTTCAGTATTGAAGTATGTATACCTACACACCAGAAGAGGGCACCAGATCTCATTATAGATGGTTGTGAGCCACCATATGACTGCTGGGAAGTGAACTCAGGACCTCTGGAAGAGCAGCCAGTGCTCTAAACCTCTGAGCCATCTCTCCAGCCCTTTGTAGTGTTCTCTTTAAAACATTTTCCCCACAACTCACCACTAATATTACAATAGACTACACTTGTTAACCCATAATAATAGAGTCCTTGCTGAGACAAATCTTGTTAGTTTAAATGGCTTGCTTTGGACCTATGTGGACTTGTAATTGATTTTATGTATGTGTGCTGAATAGTTTAAGAATTTGTGTTCCCTCAGCATGCTTCTTTGTTTGAGCCCTCTGGAGTTTATTTCACATCTCAGGTCAATTCTATGTCAACCCACAGGAGACTTGACAGATGCCAAAACAAAGGAACACTTGGGATCCAAACAGCATGAGGTAGAATGGCAAACTTATCAGAGAATTCTGAAGAAGACAAGAGTCATGGAAAAAACCAAGTGGCTGGATATCAAAGGAAATCATGGTAAAAGACAAGAGAAGAATAGAATAAAGCATTATATATATGTATATATATTCAAAAATATAGATTTTATAATTTAGATTATCAAGTTATAAAATGGGAAATTGTAACATACATTCATATATAGTGAGGGCCATATCTCTTATGTAGAACTATAACATATATTAAAACTTCAGAGGCAGGTAGATCTCTGAGTCTGAGGCCAGCCTAGTTTATATAGCAAGTTCTAGGTCAGCCAGGCTACATAGCAAGACCTTGTCTCAAAAAAAAAAAAAAAAAATCCAAAACATTGAGATGTCACTGTTAGCCTTTCAGGTGAAAGTTGGTGTGGCTTTTTCTACTTTACATGGGAAAAAGAGTTCTTCAGAAAATCTTGTGGGTAAATGTTTAAAATGGGTAAAATAAATAAATACATACATACATACATACATACATACATACATAAAATAAAAACAACCCTACATTGTATTAAGCAAAAGAAACTAAATCCACATCTTCCTACTGTATGATTTCATTTATACAACATTCAGAAAAAGATAAAACGATAGGCAAAAGAGATGTGGTTGCCAGAGGAAGGGATAGGAGAAGAAACTGATTTTAAAAGCATTAAAAAGTTTTTGGGTGTGATTCAGCTGCTCTGTATTTTGATTGTGGTCTTGAATGCATCATTGTGCATTTGTCAAAATCCATAGAACTGAGAATATAGATCAATTAGTTGGAAGAGTGCTTGCCTAGTATGCATGAGGCACTTGGTTTGATCCCCAAAACTCCATACTGGGTGTAGCAACATTCCTCAGGTAGAGGCAAGGGCATCACAGACAGATGGGAGGTCATTCTCTCTGGTATGGGGAGTTCTGGGCCAGCTTGGACAAGAGACTGTTTAGAAACACTTGTTATGTTTGTATAGATCAGGCATGGATTCATGGCTTTCTGACTCTATAATCCCATGATTAAAACAGCAGCAACAAGACAGGTACGGTAGCACATGCTTGTCCTCCCAGCACTAGGGAGACTAAGGCAGGATGAACAGGTTTGAGGCCAACATGAGCTACCTAGCAGGTTCCAGGCAAGCAGCAACAACAGTCTAGTCTCAGAACTTTCAAACTGACTTGCTCTGAGTAAAATTACAGTGTGCTTACTATTCTTCAGTATGTTTGGTGCCTAAAATCTTCCACATGATCTGTGTTCAGTGAGATTACTGTTTTTAAATTATGCAACTGAGTGACATTTTGCCATTTAAAGTGTTATAGAAAGTGATGAGTGTTTTTCTTTTCTTTTAGATGCATATAACATCCCAAGTCTGGAAAGCATCACAAATTATTACAGGTACCTAAATAACCACAATACAGACTACTAAGTAGACTCTGTCAAAAGGAGGGTACAGTCCATTCAATGAATTAATAAGATCATTTTAACAGATAAAATTTCTGTATAAAGAACTTTCAATAATTTAGAAAATGAGCTTGCATCTGTGTGTGTGTGTGTGTGTGTGTGTGTGTGTGTGTGTGTGTATTGCAAACAGTCCTTTTAAAAAATATTTTCCTCTCCTTTGATACTTTTTGGATTTTGCTATGTTTCCCAGGTTGGTCTGAAACTTCTAGCTCTCCTTCCCCCCTCAGCCTCACATGTACTAAGAATACAGGCAAGGGTATATTTTTAATAAAGTGCTGAGGCTTTTCTCCATACTTGGCTCTCTCTTTTACTTTCATTTATTTATCTGTTTGTTTATTTATTTAGACTCTGTATTCAAGTAGTTAATTTATTTGACAGAATTTTTTAAAGTTCAGTACTAGATATTGAACCTAAGGTCTTGCTTATGTTAGGCACGTATTTTACCACTGAGCAACATCCTTAGCCCAAGACAATGTTTCTTTTGATTTGATTTTGTTTTGTTTTGTTTTTAGACAGTGTCTCACTATGTAGCCTTGGCTGGCCTGGGACTCACAGAGATCTGCCTGCTTCTGCCTCCTGAGTGCTGAGATTAAAGGCATACTCTATCACTCCTAACTTTAATTTTGTTTTTAGGGTCTTATGTAGTCCAGGCTTACCTTGAACAATCTATCCTTCTGCCCCAATCTCCCAAGAGCTGGAATAACAAGAATATATCACCACAACAGTTTTGTGTGTATAATGTATGTATGTGTGTGTTTGTGCATATAGTGGTCAAACGTTGACAGTAGATGTCTTCCTTTCTCATTCTACACCTTGATTTTGAAACAGAGTCTCTCACTGAACTCAGATATCAACAACTGGCTAGAGTACTTGGCTATCAAGGTCCAGGAATCCCCATCTCCACTCTCTCCCAGCACTGGGGTTACAGCCACATGCCGTCTAGCTCAGCTTTTAAGTGGGTGTTGAGGATCCAAATTAGGTCCTCATGATTATATGGCAAGGACTTGAGTGACTGAGCTATCATTTCCAGCCCCTTCTTTTTTGGGAGTGGGGAGGTGTGTTTCTTGCTCTGAAGTCTAGACTGGCCTCAAAGTTGGGATCCTCTTCTCTCAACCTCAGGAGTGCTCAGAATACAAGCAGGTCATACAATGGCCAGCTAGTTTTGAAAAACTTTTGAGTGTTAATTATAATGTTTATGATAATATAATTAGTTTATATTTGATGTCTATCCTTGTTTAAAATTTGGGGAAAAGTTTCTAGGCAATAATTAGTCCAATTCCTGTTACATAATAAAGCTTAAGGTGTTATTATTGTTAGTGTAACTTTATATAATTGTGTTTGTTTCACAGTTTCTCTATTAACCTGGCTATCATCCAAATAATTCCTGTATTATTTGTTAAGTAAGCTTCACAACACAAGAACTGAGTAGTTATTACTCTATTTTTAACCTCCTAAAGTAATATGGCTTCTTCCCAGTGTAAATCCCAGAGATCTACTTGCACTTTGTGGCTTTTCTGCTTTAAGTGGCTCTCTTCTGGTCTCTCTTGCACATCTGCCTGTGCCTGAATCCCCGGGGCCACTCCTTCTCTCTCTAACTCCTCCTCCTTGGAGTGCAGGAAGTCCAGCCCTATTCTCTCCCCTGCTCAATCATTGGCTGTAAGCTGCTTTATTGGCATATCGGGAACAACTGGGAGCCATGTGCATACAATATTCAGACATGAGATTCTTATAACCAAGATTGCAACCAGATATGGGGGGGGTAACAGAAATCAGCATGTGACTTACACAATAACCTTATGCCTACATGTGACAACATAGAAATTCTTTTACAAAGAACATGTGACCATGAGGGTGAGTTCTACAGTAAAGGCCTAGAGTCATGACTTATAAGAGGTCTGCAGGCTATAACATACATGAGACATCTCCCCTAAGGATGGGTAATAGTCTAGGGAGGGAAGAGTCTGGGGTAATCATTCTGGGGAATTAGGATGGCGTCTGTCTCTTCAGATAGCAAAAAGGTCACTAGGTTGTTAGCAACCTCCACTCTCAGCTTTCTGGTTGCAATGCAGGTATTTGATCTTATCTCTTCCATTGAGGAGACACCCCAGCGAGATTAACATTTCTGGTTCTCTTAGTGCTTCTCTGTCAGTACAAGGACCTCTATGCCCCCAACATACTTCCAATAGAATCTGTGCTTTCTTTTTTTATTTATTCAATAATTAATGATGGGTACCTACTCTATGTTAATACTCTTCACCCTCACCAAGAACTTTAGGTTAGTCCTTGAAGCTAATGAGAGAAAAATGGTGAAATATAATACTTTTATCAAGTGAACATGTAGTTTAGTGAGTTTCTCTTTCAGATCAGGAAATCACTTTTTTCAAATAGAAAAGATCCGGTGTGTTAGAACAGAAAATCTTTTCTTTTTTTTTAATTTTTATTTATTTATTTTTAGTTCATGGACAATTTTGTTAGGGTTTAAAGGAAAAACACTCGGGGCAGGAAAGCTCTAAATCTCAGTAGTTGCCTGTAAGAATATGGAGGAGAGGAGCTAGAGAGATGGCTCAGCAGTTAAGAGCACTGTCTACTCTTCCAGAGCTCAGAGTTCAGTTCCCAGCAACCACATGGTGGCTCACAACCATCTATATTGGAATCTGATGCCCTCTTCTGGCATGCAAGGGTACATGCAGATAGAGCTCTCATGTATGTAAAATAAATAAATCTTAAAAAAAAAAGAATATAGAGGAGAGAATGGAAAAACTTGTTGATAGTCAGACACATGGTGGACAGTCAGATGGTGGGGAAGTAACTACTAGAGAAAGAGTCAGAAAGCCCAAGGACTTTGGCCAACATCAAAAGAAAGAGACTAAGAAAGAAAATAGAAATTTGTGCGTTTCTGAGTCAGACTGCACTGAACAGTTGGGAATACTGAGAAGGAAAAGTACAGTTATCTCATTAAAGAAGAAATTATCCCAAGGTGTGGTGGCTCATGCCTTTAATCCCAGCACTTGGGAGGAGGAGGAGACAGATTTGAGAGCAGCATGGTCTACAAAGTGAGTTCCAGGCCAGCCAGGGCTACACAGAGAAATCCTGTCTCAAAACAAACAAACAAAAAAGGCAAAAACTCACTCAAACCAAATAAACAAACAAACAAACAGACAGACAAATACATAAAATGTGTTTCTCTTTAGCATGGCTTAAAATGATTCTGCCTTGCTAGGGATGATCCCTTGGCTAGATGACTGACCCAGCCCATTTGGAATGTTTGATTTCTGTCCAGGCCAGAGATTCTATTCTCTTGACTAGAAGGAGTTTTGTTTTTTGTTTTTTTTTTCTCGTTTTTTTTTAATGAGTCTTTATTGCTAGACTAACATGAAACTCTTTTTATGATTGCACTAAAGCCTTCCCATCTGTGTTTTTTAGGAAATACTCTGCGGTGCGTAAGGATGGCTCTTTCCATTATGTCCACAGTACTCCATTTGGCAACTATTCTTTCATCTCTGTGGATGCCACCCAAAGGCCAGGGCCTAAGAGACCCTATAATTTCTTTGGAATTTTAGATGAGGTATGACTTGAAAAATTCACTTCCCTTTGCACCTTACCTGTTTTTATTTTTTTCTTGGATATATTTGGATCATTTAGTTATCTTAAATAGCCATGTTCTTATCTAGATATGCTCAAGAAAAATTTTACTGTGGTTATAGATATGTCTAGAAACTACTAGCTACTTCAGAATTGTTACTACTGTCTTTATTCTGATCCCAAAAGCTGGGAATGAAGCACTTCACTTTTTATATTTATTTAACAAACTTTAATTAAATACATGTTAAGTGAGCCGGGCGTGGTGGCGCACGCCTTTAATCCCAGCACTTGGGAGGCAGAGGCAGGCGGATCTCTGTGAGTTCGAGGCCAGCCTGGTCTACAAAGCAAGTCCAGGACAGCCAGGGCTGTTACACAGAGAAACCCTGTCTCGAAAAACCAAAAAAAAAAAAAAAATTACATGTTAAGTATAGGGTGTATTCAGCAAGCTACACAGTATATAGCTTAGTATACTATATCATATATTGTCAAATCTCCACAATTGCCAATACTAATTAGCAGTCTATGTTTTTTCTAATAAGAGAATAACAAGCATTTTGGCAAGGCTAAGTGAAAAATTGTCATTTAAAAAGGCACATCTGACAAGCTTTGTTATGTCTTAGTACAACAGATGCCAGTTCCTTATTTGATGAGTACATGTTTTTACATGAGATACATGTCTGTTCATAAGAGCATAAGCTGATAAGATCAAGTAAGTCCCTGAGTGTTTCATCTAGTATTAGAGCATATGACCAGTATAGAAACAACTATAGTGACTAGCAGGATTTGCCAAGTACTGAAAAAGGTTCAGAGTGAAGGTTCTAGAAATAAAGAACACAGGATAAAGATATATTTTGTTTTTATTTTGTCTTATATATATGAATGTTTTACCTGCATGTATATATGTGCACTATGTGCATGCAATACCCATGGGAGCCAGAAGAGGGCATCAGATCTTCTGGAACTGGATTTACAAATGGTTGTGAACTGTGGGTGCTGGGAACTGAACTCAGGTTCCCTGCAGGAGCAGCAAGTGCTCTTAACCTCTGAGCCATCTCTCCAGCTTGAGTCTTCCTAATCTTACCCCAGTTTTACCAAATTAGAAATCCTGAGGTAAGGCCCAGAAATTCATTATTTTAAGTATGTTACAGATACTATAAGTGCATATTTTATATATATAAATATAAATATATATATATATACAAATTATGCTTTGAAATCATTGTCATGAGATTCTTTATATATAGTAAAATACACTTATTTTAAGTGTTTGAAGAATTTACAAATGTGTATGCTTTCACACAGTCAAGACTTAGGACATGTCTACCACCCTAGAAAGTTTTCTTGTAGAGTCTGTCTTCATTCCCATGGTACAAGTGATTGACTTTCTATCAGCATGGTTTTATTTACTCTAAAATTTTAGGTAAATGTGATCATAGAATATGCACTCTTGGATTTGATGTCTTATTCTTAGTGTGATGCTTCTGAGATGCATATATGTGGTTGTGTCCATTAGTAGTTCTTCCCTTTTTACTGCTAAGTAGTATTCCATTGTGAGGGTATATTATACTTTGTTGGAATTTCTCATATTTGACTATTACAAATAGAACTGTTAAGAATATTTAGTTTGTCTGTGGACATATCACGTATGTATATGTTTTAGCATTTTGGCTTAGTGTCTCTTTTTAAAATTGTGGTGTTGCTGGGCATGGTGGCACACACCTTTAATCCCAGCACATGGGAGGCAGAGGCAGGTGGATCTCTGTGAGGTCAAGGCCAGCCTGGTCTACAAATTAAGTCCAGGACAGCCAATGATACACAGAGAAACCCTGTCTTGAAAAAAACAACAACAAAAAAAAATTATGGTGTAGTAGTATACAAAACTAAAAAGATTAGTTGTCTCATTAAGGGGGTAATTATTCTCTCCGTTCCTGACACTGAGGATTGAACCCAGGGCCTCATGCATACCTCTAGGCAAAATTTCTACCCCTGAGCCACATCCCTAGTTCTGAAAAGATTAACTAACTTATTCTTCAGTTTTTTATTCATTAAATGCAGGTAGTGCTTGTCCTGCATAATACAGTCATCTTAGAATCAAATGAGTTATAAAGTTAATGAAAACAATTTGAAACTGCAGAGATCCATTTAGGTCATTATCTAGTAGAATTGGGGCCACAGAGACAATGTGATTACTGTTATAAACTCTAGAGGAAATATTTAACCTGTTGGCAGTGAATTTTAGCCTGAGCCCCAATTTAAAATCCTTCTAATTTTCTCCCATTTCAGAAACAGATGGATGAACTCATATCATTCTCCAAGAAAAGTAGTCAGAGCAACCAGACAATTTGGTTTGGACACTTTACAACATCTACTATCCTGTCTCCATCTCCAGGGATCCGGACAGTTATGAGGTGAAACAGACTATTTCTGGTCATTTCCCATTGCTGAGCCCACTTGCTTTTCTGAAGAGAGCTTCTTATTAATTTGGCATACAAGTTGTCTTTGTTCATTTATGCTGTTTATTTTTCATTGTTTAGTTCAGCCACAGCTTATTTGTGTGGGCACCTCCACACACTTGGTGGACTGATGCCTGTCCTACACACACGTCACTTTACAGGCACTTTGGAACTTGAAGTGGGAGACTGGAAAGACAGTAGAAGGTAAGGAAATTTCCCTACAAATGAAATTTACAGATTTTGCTAGAACAGTGACATCTTCTTATTAATAATGGGTGATACCAGAAAAAAGTTGTGATAATTCTGTTGTTTTGTTTAGTTATTTTAGAGGATAGTTCTCACTTTGTAGCCCAGGCTAATCTTTAATCTTTCTGCCTCAGAATCCCTACTGCTGGGATTACAGGTATATATCAGCACTAATTCAATATTTGTTCTTTTAAAGTAATATGTGTCTCAATTTCTTTGCTTGTTGCTGTAATAAAATTCTTTGACAAAACTACTTCAGGGAGAAAGAGTTTATTCTGGCTCACAGTTCAAGGGGACAGTCCATCATGGTGAGAAAATCAAGGCAGCAGGAGTCTGAAGCAGCTTGTTACATCATGTCCACATTCAGAAACAGAGTGTGGTGCAGAATGCTCAGCTCTCCTCATTTATGTCATCCTTGATTCCAGCCAGGGTATGGCACCCACAATGCAGTGGGGGTTCTTCCTACTTCACTTAACAAAATCAAAAAATTCCCCCCACAGGCATGCCGAGAAACCCATCTCAGGTGACTCTAGACTCTAGACACATTACCAGTTATTGTGGATCTCACAATCTTTTCCATTAAGAACAGCCTTATTATAACAGTGATTTTTTTATTAATTAGGATTGATTGATTGATTGATTGATTTATAGACAGGGTTTTTTCTGTATAACAGAGCCCTGGCTGTCCTAGTTCTCAGAGATCCACTTGCCTCTGCCTCCTGAGTGCTGGGATTAAGGGCCTGTGCCACCACACTTGGCTTATTTTAGTTTTTTAAATTAGATATATACATTTTATTTTATGTGAATGTTTTGCCTGCATGTGTTTACATGCACCAAGTACATGCTTAGTGCCTGCAGAAGTCAGAAGGAGAAGCAGATCTCAGAACTAGAGTTAAGGATGGTTGTGAACCACCATGTAGGTGCTGGGAACTGAACAGATTCCTCTGCAAGAGCTGTGAATGCTTTCAACCACTGAGCCATCTCTCCAGCCACTGTAGCACTGATGTTTACCATCATGTCATGTTTAAGACACATGCATTAGAATGTAGGTTTCTTTCCTTCTTCTTCTTCTTCTTCTTCTTCTTCTTCTTCTTCTTCTTCTTCTTCTTCTTCTTCTTCTTCTTCTTCTTC
>CAJQZJ010033726.1:77461-116519 GCA_907164525.1 Lophiomys imhausi
TCTTCTTCTTCTTCTTCTTCTTCTTCTTCTTCTTCTTCTTCTTCTTCCTTTTGAGGCACACTCTCAATATATAGCCCATAACTAGCCGGATACTGACTTTGTAGACTAGGCTGTTCTAGAAACTGTAGTAGTCAACTTACCTGTGCCTCCTGAGAGAGTGATTTACTCTGAAGCCTAGGCTAGCCTAAAACCTAGTCTTTAGCTCATGTTAGCGTCAAACTTGTCATTCTTTTGACTCATCCTTTCAAGGGCTGAGTTTACAGATATGAGCCACCATAACTGGCTACTGTGTAGTTTTAAACTCCAGTGTTAACAAGGATTGTGAAAGAGTTTAACAATGTCCAGATCTCACCATTAAAAACATTGTATTGATGTGGGCTGGTCTGTGGACCAAACTCTTGAATTTTGTGCCAGACATTCTAGTTATTGCTATAATAGTAATTTAAATTCTTCAGATAAATCAGAGTTCATATTTGATGTAGCATTGTTGGTGGACTGAAGAATGCCAGATCTTAGGTTTATGATGTACACTTTAGGTTCAAAATAGTCTTAAAAGTACTGTGTAAAATAAAGTGAACTAATTTCAAAACATTTATTTTTAAAATCTAAGAGTGTAGGCATTGCTCTAGGACATCCTTAGATTCATTACCTCAGAGCCCAGCTGACCCGACAGGTGCAAAGGATAAAACAGGAGGAAAGAGAGAAGAAGCAGGGGTAGCTTTACCTCATCCTATAAAAAGCCCTAGTTTTGTGGCTTTTACTTTTTGTCTGTGTTTTACTTTCAAGCTCCCCACCCCCTTTAAGAAAGGGTCTCCTGTAGCCCAGGCTGGCCTTGAGTTCACTGTCTAGCCAAGGATGACCATGAGACTGGTCCTCTTGCCTCTCCCTCCCCAGTGTTGAGATCACGGGTGTGTGCCTCACAGCTGACTTAAGAGTTTGGGAACCCAGGACTTCCTGCATGCCGGAAGCTGCCCACCAACTCAGCTACATCCTTAGCGCACCTTCAAGCTGAGAGTAAGAAGTAACTAAGTCCCTCCCTTCCTCTTCTTGGCCTCTAGGTACCGGGTCTTTGCTTTTGATCACGACCTCTTTAGCTTTGCAGACGTAACCTTTGACGAGTGGCCTGCGGTTCTTATCACCAATCCTAAGTCACTCCTCTATAGCTGTGCTAACCATGAACCACTCGAAAGGCTCTTCTATTCAACACACATCAGGTATGTTTCCATGTTGCAGAACTTACTTTCAGTTTGATTGTTGTGTTGTGAAAGCTAGAGGATGTCTCACTTTGGGTTTTTTTTCAACAACCTAAACATAAACTGTTCCTTGTTTCATTTCCATTAATTATACATATATATGTATATGTGTGCATGTATTATATATTCTCCTATGTATGTATATATATGCATATATTATACACACAAACACATATATGTGTAACTTCGGAGTTGGGACTTGAGCCAGGGTCTTATGCATGTCAGGCATGTGTTCTACCACACTTTCTAGCCCCCTGAAATGTAATTTTTAAAAAATCTGATAAAATTTTTAAAATCACCCAGAAACTCAAGCCAATCATTATTCTTGTATATTTTATCCCAGACTTTGTATTCACATATCTACACTGTTATAACCATAGTATATTACCTTATAATCTATATTTATTTATTTATATTTACTAATTATTTTCAGGGCTGGCTATCAAATTAGGGGATTATATGTTACAGTCCTCACCAAAAAGTCACCACCACAAATATAAGGTCAAATGAGAGCCCTTTCTCTCAGCCTAAGATGGAGAGCAGGCCAGCAGTTAGCCCCAGGAGAGGCAAGCAAGGGTCAAATGTTTCAAAGCTTTCAGTTCAGTTCTTTAGAGCAACAGCCCCTGTGGATTGCTCTGCTCAGCAGGGTGTGCTAGGTGGGGCTGAGGCAGCAGGGGGTGAAGCACAAGAGGGGTTGAGCTGAAGATAGGACAGAGCAGAGGGGTACTTTAGGGACACTTGCGCTGTCTGCCACAGGACCGTGCCTCTCAGTCCCACACCCCCTACGTTTAGAAATTTGTATTATACAGCAGAATTTTTTTTTTTGTATTTTGCTGAATAACCTGCCAAAAAAGCAAAATTTGTACAATCGTGACAAAATTCAAAATATAGTTTATGTATGAAATTGGTGATGTTTGTTAATAGAATTTTAATGAGACGTTGTAAGCTCACTTAAAGAAATATTTTTATTTAAAAAATTTAAAATATATTATATATAGTGTATAAGTCATAATATATTATATTATAATATAAGTCAAAATATAATATATGTTTTGTTTTGCTTCATTTTTCATGAAAGAATTTTTCTGTGTAGCCCTGGCTCTCTTGGAACTCACTCTGTAGACCAGGCTAGCCTTGAATTCACAGAGATTCACCTGCCTCTGCCTCCCAAATGCTGGGAATCAAAGGTGGGCACTACCACTCCCTTTCTAAAAATATATATTCTTTTAAATTTTATTTTGAAAATAGTCTAAGCCAGGTGTGGTGACTCATGTAATTCCAGCATCTGAGAGGCTGAGGCAGAAAAACAAGCAATCCTACATAACAGCTCTTGGAGAGCACAGCACTGAGATTGTGTGTGTCTGCCCATTATTAAAGAGTTGTCATTAGCACCTCTGGGTGCTCCTTCACAAGCATTCTCCAGAAGACATGGCTTTATGTCACTGTCATCACAGGGCACAGTCTAAGCCAATTCCTTTTTTCATGTGCACAGAGAAATAAAACAACTTAACTACTTTGTTGTTTTATTTGTGAAATGTTAGGATTGTTCTTATTTGAGGATGAACATCTGGTAAAAGTAGGTTCTTCTCTTGCTTGAATGATTTCTTTCTTCTCTTTCTTCCTTCCTTTCTTTTTTTGTTTGTTTGTTTATTTTGTTTTGTTTTGTTTTTTTGAGGCAGGGTTTCTCTATGTAACAAGCCCTGACTGTCCTGGACTAACTTTGTAGACCAGGCTGGCCTCGAACTCACAGAGATCCACCTGCCTCTGTCTCTCGAGTGTTGGAATTAAAAGTGTGTGCTTGAATGATTTCTTAATGATAGAGTTGTAAAAGTAGGTGAAAATTCTTAGGAATTTAAATTTTTATTATTTTTTATTGGGGGAGGGGCATGCAAATGCCTTAGTATGCTTGTGGGTATCAGAGGGCAACTTTTAGAAGTTGGTTTCTCTTCTTCTACCATGTAGATTCTGAGGACTGAACTCAAGTCATCAGTTTACTGAGAAGTCCCTTTACCCACTGAACCTTCTCAGCAGCCCTCTCGCATGAATGTTGATGAAGATTGCCTGATTACTTTTTTATTTTTGGAGCTAAAAAAATTACAGCCACCACCACCACTCCTCTCCCCACCCTGCTGCCCCCACCTCCCCTGCCAGGGTCTCTTTATGAAGTCATGGAACTCACTGTGTAGAGCAGGCCCGCCTCTGCCTCTGGAGTGCTAGAATTAATGTGGTGGCTAGTCTACCATATGTGGACTATCAATCACATTTTTAATGGCATCTGGATATCAGTGTTAGATATTATCTGAAAGACCTAGTGGTTCAGCTCTAGTTGCTTTTTCTGGATAATGTATTCATCAGGTATCAAATGAATTAATTGTAGGCTTGATATTAAATTAACAGGATGTACTCTCTATTTGATAGTCTCTTCCTAAGAGTAAAACCAGGAATTCAGGAATTTCTTCAGAAAGAATATTTGGTCTACTCTAGGTAGATATAGCAAAGGAAACTGAGTTTGCTTTCTGAAAAATAAAAGAGTCGTTTATGGGGCTTGGGATGTAATCTGTGGTAGAACACTTGCCTAGCATGCCCTTAACACCACACACAAAAAGAATTTCTAGTGTCATAGCAGCTCATTGCCAAGTTGCACAGTCTTCGCAGTTGCACAGAGAGGTTCTGCCTGCACTCGTATGTCCTCAAGTTGCAGGAGTGCTGTTCTCTCTATATAAGAACAGTCCTGTACTAAAAGCAGCACTTTACATATGCTCTTGTTTTAGAGTGTTGGCCTTTTCCTCATCATCCATCGCTTCTGTCACTGCTAAGATTGATGGAGTTATTGTAGGCCAGGCTGCTCATTTGTCTGGTCCTATTTTCATACTGAAGTGGAACCCTAGAGACTACAGTAATGGGACGCATACAATAGAAGTATTTGTCCAGGTAAGTTAAGTCATTGTTAGTTTGTTGTGTTGATGATTGGACTCTTGCCACAATGAACTCTGGTTTGGGTTTATTGCCAGTTAATTGGTAAGAAACAAATTTGATAAACTAAACCAAGTTTGAATACCATATATTTAGTATGTTCTTATGAAAGTTATATTTTACGTGTCTGGGCAGCAGGGACAGTATGATGCAAGTGTGAAGGTTAGAAGACAACCCATGGGGACTGGTCCTCATTTAAATATACCATGCAGGTCATGAGATTCTAACTCAGGGTTAGGCACCTTTGCTCAGTGAGCCATCGCACTGGCCTCAAAAGTTTTTTCTTGTCCTTTGTGATCTTCCTTCCTTCCATCTTTATCCCCAGGTAATCACTGATCTGTTGTCAATCTTTTATGTATAACTTTAAAAAATTAATCTATTAAGGCCTGGTGAGATGGCACATACATGTAATCAACTACTCAGGAGACCGAGGAAAGAGAAACATGAGCTTGAGGTCAGCCCAGGTAATATAGCAAGATACTGTCTCAGAATGACTCAATCTATTGAATATTATATAGGTAACCTGGTTCTTTCACTCATTGATGTTAACATAACATTCTGTCCTTTTAAATATACCACACTAGAACTAGATAGGTCTGGCTGTGTATGTGTGTGTGTATATATGCATTTGGTTGATTCAAATCAGAATCCAGACAAGGCTCACACAATTGCAATTAACTGAATAGTGTCTTCTTTTTCTTTTACCATGTAGGCCCTCTTCCTCACCCCTGCTTTATTGTCCTCCTCCTTCTTACCTTATTTTGAAAAAAAAATCCATTTTCATGTATGTGTATGTAGTCTGTATGTGTGTGTATGTAGTGTGTGTGTGTGTATGTTTGTATATGTAGTTGCATATGAGTGTGCATGCATGTGAGGGCCCTTGGTTGATGTTGGGAATCATATTTATTTGCTCTGCCATCTTATTCATTGAGCCAGTGTCTCTCACTCAAAGCCAGAGTTTGCAGATATGGCTGGTCTCCCTAGCTAGCTTGAAGGATCCCACTTCCAACTTCTGAGATTGGAATTACTGGCAGGCAGGCTACCACACCTACCAAGGATTTACATGAGTTTTTGGTATCCGAACTCTGGTCCTCATGCTTTGTGCACTAGGACTTCACTCACTGAGCCACTTCCCCAACTCCTACTTTATTTTCTGAGGCAGGGTCTCTCACTGAACTGATATGAATAAATTGGCCAGCCTGTAAATTCTGGGACTCCACCTCTCTTCCTCCTCCCTCTAGGCATTAGGGTTATAGATGTATTTGTTTGGTTGGTTGACTATTAATTTATGTGTGTATGTGTTTTTATCTGTGAGTATATGCCAGCACCTGTCCATGCACAGAGGCTGGAAGAAGGTATGCCAGATCCCTCAGAGTTAACAGTCATTTTCAGGACACCAAGCTTGTTACATGAGTGGTAGGAACCACAGCCTTTAAAGCCCATTCCTGGCTTTTTCCATGGATTCTGGGGATTACATTTGGGTCCTCAAGCTTCAGCAGCAAGCATTCTACCAACTGAGCCATCTCTGTGGCCCTTCCTTTATTCTCCTCCTCCTCTTCTTTCTCTTCTCTTCCTTCTTTTTTAACTCAGGCTCTCACACTATATATAGTTCTGTATGAAACTCACTGTGTAGACCAGGCTGGCCTCAAACAGAGATCCACCTGCCTCTGCCTCTGCCTCTCTAGTGCTGGGATTAAAGGCGTGCGCCACCACATCCAGCTCACTTTGCTCTTTACTTCTCCATTTTCTCTTTTCCTTACCATCTGAGTCCCACCACTGCTTCTCCTCTGTGCAACTCCTCAGCCCCATCTCCTTCAGAGTCAGCCTTCAGGTTTAGCACAGGAAGACAAGACAGGTTCCCAAGCCCAGAACCTTTGTTGTTGAGAAGCTGTAAACAGGTGTATGATCAGAACTGTACACATATGTAAGCATGCCTGCAAGTGGATTCCTGGCTCTGTTTCTAACTAGGATTCTGCTGGAAGAAGTAAGAGTGCTCACCACATATTTTCTGTTCAAGACAATACTCATCTCACATTTGATCCTTTGGCATCATTTATTCTCCTTACTGACCACTACATTGTGGTGAGTAAATTCAATTAAATGTTACATCTGTATGTGTGTTTGTTTGTTTTTGTTTTTATTGGATTTGGTAAATGCAGATTTTTAAATAATATAGTTATGTGTCAAGAAAACCAAACCTTATAAAATCAAAACTTACTATTTATCTAGAAGAATAAAATGTTTTGTGTGTATGTGGTAGGGGATGCACATACCATGGTGTGTGTGTGTAAAAGTCAAGAGATGGTTCTTTCCTTCTACCATATGAATCTATTCCAAGGCTTGAATTCAGATCATCGAGCCTGTAGGCAAGTGACTTTACCACCGAACAATTTCACCAGCCCAGGAATTTCTTTTCTTTTTTGTTTTTTTTTTTTTTTGGGGGGGGGTCATTGTTGTTTTTTAAGACAGGATTTCTCTGGGTAACAAGCCCTGGCTGTCCAGAACTTGTTTTGTAGACCAGACCAGACTGGCCTCAAATTCACAGAGATCCACCTGCCTCTGCCTCCTAAGTGCTGATATTAAAGGTGTGAGCCACCATGCCTAGTTTCTTTTTATTTTTTTAAAGATTTATTTATGTTTATGTGAATTAATATTTTTTCTAAATGTATGTATGTGTACCATGTGCATACCTGGTTCCCATGAAGGTCAGAAGAGGGCATCAGATTCCCTGGAACTAGCATTTTGGAAGGTTGTGAACTATGTGGGTGCTAGGAATCAAACCCAGGAAGAGCAGCAAGTGCTCTTAACACTGAGCAATTTCTCCAGACCTCAGGAATTGCATTTGACTACTTTTAAATTTTTATTATTACTATTATTATTATTATTATTATTATTATTATTGGTTTTTCAAGATAGGGTTTCTCTGTATCCTTGGCTGTCCTGGACTTACTTTGTAGACCAGGCTATCCTTGAACTCACAGAGATCCGCCTGCCTCTGCCTCCTGAGTGCTGGGATTAAAGGCATGTGCCACCATACTCAGCTTGACTAATTTCTTACTTCAGTTTGTGTGTCTGTGTGTGTGTGTGTGTGTGTGTGTGTGTGTATACTCTTTATTGATTGTTGAGGCAAAGTGTTACTGTGTTTTTCAGGGTAGCCTTGGACATTTGAGGTCAGGCAATCTTCTTGCCTCAGCCTCCTGAGTATCATGCAAGTGCATACCACTGTGCCTGACTAATATGACATTAGCTGTGTTATATTAAGATATATAAGAGAATATATATATGACTCAATATGTTAAGGTTTATTTAGGAAATCATTAAATGAATATGTATTTTACTTAACCAATTCCTTATTTTAAATTATTGCTAATTTCAATTAAGTTTTTCCATTATTGTTAATGTAAGTTTCTTAGGATGAATTCCTACAACTGACTTTCTAAATCAAGAGAAATCATACTATTAATATTATATTAATATAATTACATAATTTACCTATCATATTCTTTCCCCCATCTTCCTCATTAAACTATAAGCCCCATGAAGGTAAGGGGTCTTTCGATGCCTACCACATAATAGGCCCTCAACAAATATTTCTTAAATGAGTCAGTGATTGAGGATTTTTTTGTTTTTGTTTTTGTCTGATTGGTTTTTGTTTTGTTTTGTTTTAACATGCACTAATCAGTGGTCTGGAGAGAGGCTGTAGCAATTTATACTGTAGTTCTGTGAAATCATCCTTATCATGAATATTAACCTAAAATACAAAAAAAATTGTAAGTAATAAAATGTTGGGGACAATTGAAACCTTCCTTAATTTTACTTCCTCCAAATAGCTCTAGGGTATATGCTCACATACATAATCTTTAAGTCATTATTATTTCAATTTACTTTTATTATATTGTATAATTGTGTTTTTTGAAAAAATGAATAATGGGTATTTATATTTCATCATTACAATTTTTGGTCATTAAAACATTTTGCATGATTTTTTCAATTTTATTTATTTATTTATTTATTTATTTTGTTTTTCGAGACAAGGTTTCTCTGTGTAGCCCTGGCTGTCCTGGACTCACTTTATAGACCAGGCTGGCCTCGAACTCACAAAGATCCGCCTGCCTCTGCCTCCCAAGTGCTGGGATTAAAGGCGTGCGCCACCACCGCCCGGCTAATTTTATTTATTTATTTGTTTGTTTTTCTGGTTTTTGTTTTTCAAGAGAGGGTTTCTCTGTGTAGCCCTGGCTATCCTAGAACTCTCTTTGTAGATCAGACTTGCCTCAAACTCAGGGATCCGCCTACCTCTAAGAGTGCTGAGATTAAAAGCATGCGCCACCACCACCCCCTGCTAATTTTAAATTTTATTTGAGAGATTTTTAAGCTGATAAGAACAGATATTTAATTTAGCCAAAAATCGTACCTGGAGATTTTTAATAGCCTTTTAGATAAAGCTTTGGCAAGTAGGTTGTTTGTATGAACCACCGGGGAATATTACCAACTGCATACACTTATTTTGTGGGTCTGAAATCCAGCATTCCAGACAGGCTTAAGGTGATTCTGGTGATGGTCTGGAATGGGGCTACACTCTGAGAGACAAATGTCTAGATTACATGCCTTCGCTTAGGAATTGTTCTAAGTCAATGATGTCTCTTTTGAAATCAGAAAATGCATTTTCGGCTTATTTAGCTTGTGATATACAACCTACTCCTGCCCTGAATCCAACTTGAAATAAAACAGATTACCCTTCAAATATAATGAAACTCTATTGTTGGTCTAAGTAAGTTCATAAAAAGCAATACTAAGCAGTTCATTATATTATCAGTGATTCAGATATTTGGTTCTATTTGACCACATTTTTTTTTATTACAGAGTATTTTTGTTGTCATTGATGTTAAAAACAAAACCTGTTTCTTTTTCTACACATACTGCTCACAGCAAATGTATGGGGCTTTCTAGGCTAATTCTCTAGTCCTCAGTGGACACTCATTGGGCATTCTAGAATTTACCTCAGTTCTCATACTGATTGCCTAGAGATAGTATAGATCCCACAGGCCAAGGGATCCTACAAAGTTGTCCTCCCTTCCTCTCTTCTCACAACAGTCAGGTCCAGAATGCCACCTATGCTTCGGATGGACTAGCTATAAGCTGGAGGTTCCTAAGATATCCTTTCTAGGGTTTAGTAATTTGCTAGAATGACTCCCAGAACTCAGAAAAATAGTTTTATTACTGGATAATATTCTTATTATTTAAGAATACAACTCAGTATCAGCCTTATAGAAGAGAGGCCAGGGAGAGGCTTGGGTGTGAACACCCATGTCCTCTGAGGCACATGCCACTGTCCCAGCACTCCTTCTGTCCACTAGCATAGTCTCTGAACCCTTCCAGATGGGATTTTTATGTGAGTTTCACCATGTAGGCATGGTCATTAAATTATTGACCATTAGTGATAAATTCAACACCCTTTTCCCTAGAGAGAAAAAGGGGATGTATGAGGATGTAATGCCAGCCCTCGGTACATAGCCGGTTCCCCAGCAACCAGCTCCCCAGTTAGTTAGTGCTTTGCTTTTCTTACCAGCTCCCTAGTTAGTTAATGCTTTTCTTTTCTTTTTTCTTTCTCTTTCTTTCTTTGTTTATTTATTCATTTATTTATATTTTTTTTAATGTGCCTTGGTGCTTGCCTGCATGTACGTCTGTGTGAGGGTGTCAGATCTTGGAGTTACAGACAGATGTGAACTGCCATGTGGGTTCTGGGGTTTTAACCCAGGTCCTCTGGAAAAGCAGCCAGTGCTCTTAACCACTAAGCCATCTCTCTAGCTTCCTTAGTGGCTTTCTAAAGATTATTTTTAATCACAGATGACATTTTTCCCCTCATCACCCCAAAGTTGTTTCAGGAACTGGGAGCTATAACCAAGTATTTTAACAAGAAGTACTCTACTATTTTCTGTTATCATTTATAAAATTTGTAGTTATTGGCAGGATCAGAGGATGAAGACTAAACTATTGTGCCACTTCCATTCTTGTTAATGAAGCCAGTTTAAAAGCCTTGTCTGGTGTTGTGCCAGCATATCTGTCTACATTCATGTCTCTTTCTCTGCAGGCCCGGGTCCTGTTTGTGTTGATTGTGCTGATACAGCTCACCATTCTGATTATATTCAGATATCTAGCATACCCAGAGTTTAAAGGTTAGTAGTCATGATTCCTTTTATTATCAGAAGACTTCAATGTATTATATAACACCTGCATCACTAACAAGTGTACAGAGGACTCTGTGAGGTACATTCTTCAAATGAACATCCTTCTTTTAAATAATATTTTTATCTTGAAAAATAATTCTTTTCACCCCCTTCTGTATGGCAATAAAATGTGGTTTAATCAAAATGGGGGAAATATACAATATTACTTCAAATAGTCAACTTATACATAGCTGTTTGTATTAATAGCTATTTAATATATAGTTTTATGTTTGAAATACCTTTGAATAGAAAAAAATTAATCCAAGTAATTAAAGATAAGGCACTAATACAAACTTGGAAAAACTTGCCTGGGCATAGTGTACATGCCAGAATTACATTCAGAGAACATGCTATAGTTGTAAAGGTGACTTTGCCTGTAGCTTGCTACTGCCCTAAGAGAGGTATCCTTAGATACCTCAGTATTGCTTTTTCTGAACTTACTTAGACCAATATTAGAGTTTCATTATATTTGAAGGGTAATCTGTTTTATTTGAAGTTGGATAGGGGAAGGGGTAGATTGTATAACATAGTCTAAATAAGCAGAGAATGTATTTACGTATCTAGAGGTATCATTCTCTATAAAGGTTCCATAATTATATTTGCTGAGCTACTGAGCTGTCTTTGTAATATAGTAATGAAAGAGAAGAATTAATTGATCATACACAGCCCTTGTTAGAAGAAAGTGAATTTTCAAATGAGGGTAGTGAGCAGGGAGACTACTATATCCTAACCAGATATGGTTGGAGCCCAAGAATAGCTGCACAAACCACTCAGTCACAGGTCTCAGTTAGATATTGATGGTTTACTGAACGCACACCCAGAACTGATCACAATCAGGGCCACAGAGAGGACTCAGGAGCCTAATTGTGAAGCTGTTCTGCTTCTAAGGCAGGCTTTTTATAAGAAAAACCACAACAAGGTTACAATCAGGTAACCAGGTGTAGGAAACAAACCACATCCAGGTAACAACCAAGTAACCAGGTAGGAAGCAAGGGGAAGGCAGTACTACAGCATTTTGACTAGCTAGACAAAGCATTATCAGATAACCTTTAGACCTGATTAGTCCTAAGTGAGGTAAATGGGTTTGTGTCTAGTTTCCATAGTACTAAGGTAACAGAGGATGGGTAATAGTTCTATACAATCATAGTAAGACATTTGGAACAATAGGTCAATCTGACCTTTCAGGATATTTTTTTTAGTGTCAGCATGAATAATTACATTTGGGGGGTTGAGCCAGAAAACTCAAACTTAATTTCATCCCAAGGTCAACATGGAGACTGGATACAAAATGGCTGCAGTTATGCTAACGGAGCAGGTCTCAACAATATTTTTCCTCCTCCTCTTAACCATTTCCCCCCTGTTGAGAGCCTATGACTGAAGAATTATGATATGTATGTGTCACAATTGTGTCTCATCTCAGACTTCCTAAGGATGATTACCTGTGTCAGTCCTTTTTCACCACTCACCCTAAATGACATGTATGCAAATACCTACCTTGATGCCTTGAACATATCAGATGCTCCATAATAAATGGTGAAGTCTGTTGTATCTTACCATCATTAAGGAGGTCATGGAGATTCGACATGCCATCAGGCTGTGTGGTATGTGCACATAGTCTCAGCACAAGAGAAGTGGAGACAGAAGGATCTATAGTTAGAGGCCAGTCTGAGCTACGTGCTGAAACTCCATCTGGAGAACAGGAGAACAATTTTGTGTACCACCTTAATAACTGCTAAAAATGCTGCTTATTTCTCCCTAAGTAATATCCTGTCAATAGAGCTTGGCAGCAGCACTGGAAAATGTGCTTTTAATGGCCCTGTGAAGCTTCCCATGAATGTGTTTAAATGAAAGAATAATTTTTGTTTCCACTCATGTTTTTCCTAGAGAAACATCTATTTATAAACATGTTCATATGAAATCCCTAATATTGCTGGGCGGTGGTGGCATATGTCTTTAATCCCAGCACTCAGGAGCTAGAAGCAGGTAGATCTCTACAGCCTGGTCTACAGAGGAGTTCCAGGACAGCCAGGGCTACACAGAGAACCCTGTCTCGAAAATATATACATACGTATTTAAAAACTCTAATATTGACTGTCAGTTTACGGAGCTGAAACATGTAGTTGCGACTAGCTAACCTTTCTCCCCAGTTTTCAACCATTCCATCATTTACTGCTTAATCTTACTTGCTTCTGTCATCTGCTTCCGCTTAAGCTAAGGCTAGAAAGTGGGTGGAAACCAGTAGTCCTTTCTGTCCAACTTGTGTTCTTGATGGCTTGAAAATCTGTCCCAATCAGTGTGTGATGTGGCACATTCCTGTAATCCTACCATTCAAGAGGCTATAGCAGGAGTAATGCCATGAACACAAGGATAGCTTGGGTTCATAGTGAGTTCCAGGCCGGACTGGACTACAGAATTAGAATCTCAAAAAAAAAAAATCAAAAGAGAAGGGGAAAATTGTTTTCATTTCTTGAATTTTGTTTTGGTGATTCTCAAAAAAAAATTGAATCACTAAGGACATTAAAAAAGTATAGATTCACCTAACTGGACTGTAGTATATGAGCAATAGCATGGAAATCTATTCCTAACTGTTTAGGTGATTCTGAAAAACAGCCAGGTTTAGAAAGCACTATTTTTTGTGATATTTTTTTATTTTGTGAATTTCACATCATGCCCCCTCATCTCCCATCTCCCCTCAGACCTACCCTCCACCTTTCCAACCTTTCCCAACATAAAGAAAAAAAATCTCATTGTGGAAGCTGTAGTTCATCTCAGTGTTTCCCACAGTATTCCCTTTTGTCCTCACTTTTTTGCTTGCAAATATTCATTATAATGACTCCTTGGTCTTATATGAGGCCTCTGACTTCTGCTACTTTGTCAATACTGGAACTTCACTGAAACTCTTCTCAGATATCCTGTGTCCTGTGTCATGGAGATCCTGTAGTTTTGGGTCTGTGGAAATGGTATTTTCATGAACCCCAGCAGTTCATCCATGGAATAGATGTTGGGGTGGGCCAACTCAATGTTCTGGTTCTGGGCCTGCAACCTCCACTAACAGGGTCTGCACTCCCCAGTGCTGCAGCAGGTAAAGGGTTGAACCCACTTTCCTGCTGTCATGATCCCATCAGGGCCAACTCTCCTGCCTGCTACCTGTTGTGAGGGCATCAGAGAAAAGAGGGGGTCTCTCCCTCCACTCTCAGAAAAAGAGGGAAAAAGTACCACGGAAAAGCAGATGAAAGGCAGGGGTGGGTTCTTCTACACTTAGAAGTCTGTGCACTTGTATAATGAATCCTATGGAAAAAAGTGATGACTATATTGGTCATCCTTTGAATATGTCACAGTCTTTCAAATCTACCTGTAGTATAGACCTCTGGCAGGTGTATTTGTCATTTAAACTCATAATCTGCATGAGAATTCAATATAACATATATAATTATGTATTCCCATCTATGTTTCTGTCTATAAAATGTCTTACAACAAAACCCCCTTTTGAGCTTGCTACCGTCTGTGAGTCTGTGTGTATTGTTCCCCAAGATTCTGAATTTTAGAGTACTGTCTGTGCATTTAGAAAAAGATTACATGCATCAAAAGATTCGCTGAGGGGCTGGAGAGATGGCTCAGAGGTTAAGAGCACTGACTGCTCTTCCAGAGGTCCTGAGTTCAATTCCCACCAACCACATGGTAGCTTACAAGCATTTATAATGAAATCTGGTGCCCTCTTCTGGCCTTCAGGTATACCTACAGACCGAACATTGTATATGCAATAAATAAAATCTTAAAAAAAAAAAAAAGATTTGCTGAGGGTGGAGGAGGTGCCAAGGAAATCTTCTAGAAAAGGTTTACAGAAAATAACTTTGCATGTGTTTACTAGATTTTAAATGTTTTCTTCTGTTTAGAACCTCCAGGATTTGCAAATATGACCACATTTTCCCTTCATATCTTGAGCAAAATAAACATCTTCTACTATTCTGTATTGTTGCTGACCTTGTATACAGTGCTGGGTAAGTCAAGTATAAACTCTGAGATTGTGGAGAATCCTGCTAAAGAATTTATTGAGGATTCTAACAACAAAATAATTTATACTCCAAGTATATGAAATGGCATATAAGTCCCTCATAGATCATTTCCTAAGATCTGGTTTTAGAAAATAAAGTTGTTTCTCAGTGTCTAAAGGACATGTACTCAACATCAAGTAAAAGTAAGGATGTTAAAAACACTAAATAATCAGGATTTATATAGAAATATAGTAGAAAGTAAAGGTTCTGTGTAAATGCTACTCTTTATAGCAGCCTTCTCTGACAATTTTTAAAGTTTTCTCTTTTTATTACATTCATCAGGGTTTATATTATCTTCTCCTTACTGTCTGCTTCCTTATCAAAATATCCATGGGGATCTTGTCATCCTGTTTAGTTATATGCCAGGCACTGAGCTTGATGACCATGTAGTTTGGTAAAAGTTTATCCATGTGTGGTTGTTTTCTTTTTGAAATGGAGTCTCACTGTATCCCCTTGAGTAACCTGGAGCTCACTATTTGGACCAGGCTGGCTTTGAACTCAGAGAACTGCCTGCCTCTGTCTGTCTCTTCAGTGAAATTAAAGGCCTGTATAACCATACTCAGAAGACATTTTAAGAACAATGAGGAAATGCAGGAGGCAGGTGGATCTCTGTAGGTTCGAGGGTCGTATATACGTGCTTACATACATACACACACATCACATACATACATACACAAGAATAATTTTTTTGAGAGAGGGTTTCTCTGTGTAACAGCCATGGCTGTCCTGAACTCATTTTGTAGACCAGGCTGGCCTTGAACTCACAGAGATCTGTCTGCCTCTGCCTCCCAAGTGCTGGGATTAAAGGCATGCACCACCACCGTCCGGCTAACAATAATAAATTTTAAAAGGTTTTAAAATGTAGAAACAGATAGCACTTCAGATCTTTTTGTTAGACTTTTTGTATGTGTTTTTCAAGGGCTAAAGGCTCCTAGGGTTGATTAGTCTGGTTGTTACCTAGTCTTGGCCTTGTTTTCACACTTCTATTCCACCTTTGGACTTTATTAGTAACTTCCACCAGAAAACAAATAAAAAAAAATAATACCACATGTTTTTGTATCAAGCTACATAGCATGTCCTCTTTGGAAGTAAGTTCATGTCAGAAGCTAAGCTGGAGCCATTTTCAATACTTTTCTTACACTAGTGAGTAAAGGAAATGATTGGTCCCTAGGTCCTGCCATCAGTCATCAACCCCCAAGCACCAGTTGCTCCATTTGAAGAATTGAAACTAACAGAGTTTTTATAATGTGTATCTAAGAACATTACCTGTGACTTTTAAAGACAAAATATGATAGTATTTGCATTTTGAGGAGGGAAATCTGCCTGTTCCTTACCCCTCTTAACAGAAACCCACACATAAGTATCAGGGAATAATAATACAGATGAGAGGCTAGTCAGCATGGCATTGGGATGAAAACCTAAAGCAGCAAGTTAAAGTGGGCGTTAATTCTTATATTTTATGTACAATTGATGGACAACATGATGACTGCCGTGATAAGAAAAGTTCATTAGCAGCGATAAGAAAGAGGAGTGTGTAAATGTATTTCTTAAATTTTCCATTAAAAATAGTTGAAGATGGACTGGAGGAAAGGCTCAACAGTTAAGAGCATGCATGGCCCTTGCTGAGGACCTGAGATTTGGTCTCAGGACCTGCGTTGGGCAGCTCACAACTACTCATAATTCCAGCCCTGCAGAGCCCCTGTATATTTGTCTTCCCAGGCACTCAGGTGCATACCCACACACTAGCATATACACATACACTTAATCTTTAAAAATGGTAACAATACGTCTTTACAGCATACTTAAAGTTTTACTGCTTTAAAGAGTAAATCTCAGTTATTCAAAAGTAATATCTCTTTGCTTCTTGAAAATGTTAATGTGGAGCTGGAAACCTGGCTCAGCAGTTAAGAGTGCTGGACATTCTCCCAGACGACCTGGGTTCAATTCCCAGCATCCACATGGTGGCTCACAAGTAGTTGTAATTCAATCCCAGGGCATCTGATGCCATCTTCTGGCCTCTAAGGACACAGCATGCATGTGATGCAAAGATGTACATGCCAGCAAAACATTAACATAAAAGTATAATAAAATCTCAAAAGAAATTTAAAAAGAAGAAAATATTAATGAATTATATTAAAGTTACTACAACAGAATGTTAAAAAAATCTTGAGCATAATGGTGTTTTCAGAATTTTACAAGCCACATTCTTATTTCAAATATATCATAGACTGAAATGACTTCCTAACCCAGAAAAGTGTGGAGAAAATAGCTAGTTAGAATGTCAGGTAGGAAACAATGATTACCAAAGAAAAGGTGCCACAAAGCAAAATGCTTAGCGATGCTGAGTTTTGTATCTCTTGCTTATTCCTGTAAAGATGTTTCATAAAATAAGAAATCAGACTCATACTTTAGATTTCATTTTTATTTCTTTATTACCTATGCATGTTTATATGTGTGGACACTTGTCCAATAGTGTTTATTTGGCAGTCAGAGGACAACTTGCAAGTGTGGATCACAGAAACTGAACTCAGAGGTGGTCAGGCTTGGTGACAGATTCCCTAACCCACCAAGTGGCCTAGCTGGCCAAGACTCCTAATTTTAAGTCTTCTGCTTTCCTGTCCGTCACTCTCTCAGGGCCATGGTTTGTTGGTGAGATAATTGATGGCGAATTGGGCTGCTGCTTTTCGTTTGGGATATTTGTTGGTGGACATTTCCTGCAAGGTGGCCTAACATTTATAAGTGGAATTATGCAGGTAAGAAGTCCCCAGAAGATTACCCTGGCCTTGTTGGAATATTTTATGATGGGGATCTCCAGTTACTACTTTACTTGCAGGGCAGTGTCTAATAGCTGATGTTTTGTTCACTTCCTATTTTCTCCCTCTTCTCTTTTGTAACATCTACATTTTCTTTTAGCCAAAAGGCCAAGAAGTAACTGTAGACATCTAAAATACATTCTGGCTATTCAGGGTTCTTATTTGTTTCATTGTGCTTTTGGGGGTGGGGGTGTGTGAGACAAGGCCTCTCTGTAGCCCTAACTGTCCTGGAACTCACTATGTAGACCAGGCTGGCCTCAAACTCACAGAGAGAGATCCACCTGCCTCTTCCTCCCAAGTGCTAGGATTAAAGGCATGTGCCACTATACCAAGTTTTCATCACATACTTCTGTTGATGAAAATGAAATTAGAGACTTATGGCAGAATACATTTCCAAGTTTAAAAAACTGATTATGGTGAGAAAAAATGTTTCAGAGGGCTGAAAAGAAAAAAAATAAACACATAAGGAAAGTGAGTTATCTGAAGAAACTATTGTTTTTAAACAAAGTCCCAAACATTCAATTTTACCAATAGACTCAGAAGCCAGATGCTGGGGTGAAAGCCTGCTAGCTCGGAGAGGAAGAGCAAGTACCCAGCTGACCTTCCTTCTCAACCTACAGCCCAGAAGGAAAACCCCATTGTCCTCCATGCTCTCTTACAAACCCTTCAAACTCAATGTCCATCCTTTCTACTTCCTGTGTGTCTCTCTATCCATCCTTCTGACTTCCTCTCACTGTATGTTTTTTTCCTGTGTTCACTCTCTGTCAACTCGTTGCTTGCTCCCCCTCTTGACCTATGGTTGACTTTATTTAATCCTGTTTACAATGAACAGAAAGCTCTTAGATTAAAGGTGTGTGCTGAACCACACCACAACTAAAAACAGGTTTTTCCAGTACACAATCTCGGTGTTCAGTGTGATCAAATATCCTGCAACAAAATGTTACGGTACAAAAAGCAGAGCTGGACTTCCCAGTGCTGTCTTAGCAGAGAACACATTAAAAGGTGGCACTATGTCTCTGTAACTCACTATGGGACATCCCCTTCCCAGTGTTCTTGTTTGAGAAACACTGATAAAGTAGTTTTATATTTGATTCCTTTAAAATAAACACCCCTATGACAGCCTATTATAGTTACTTGCTAAGCTAATCAGAAATAAACCTGCTAAGAGACAAGCAACATCTGCTTACCCTAATATAAGAGATAGATAGGGCCTCTTCAAAAACCTCAAGAGATCTGCAGAATATGGCATTCAAAGATGTTTTTGTAACTTTAGATTTTTTTTATATCAAGACATATCAACTCCTGACAGCACCCCCTATTCTCCTCCAAGTAGAAGATGAGCATCGAAGAATCTCCAGTGGGAGATGATTGAATTAGTTGCAAGCCTATCTCTTGGTAGGAAAAGCCCCTTGCCCCAACTGTAGACAGAATGCTGTCCAAAAAGGACAAAACCTGGAAGCAGGTAAGTCGACAGCCTAGCTCTGCCAAGACAGGGTAGGTAAGTCCTTCATAAGCCCTGCTCTACAATCAATGTCTGTCAGAGAAACAGGGCCAAACGACTGAAGATCGATGCTGTGATGTATGGAGAGAAAATGGGAACTGTCCAGGCAGCCACAGGTATGTCATTTCTTAGTTTGGGAAGCTGCAGACCCTGTACTTCCTATAAAATCAGATATATTTATCCCTCTCAGGTCTTTGAGGTGGTTGAAGAACAGATAGCTAGAGTTTCATAATTAAATTTTGAGTTGTTTAGGCGTCAAGAGAGTGTTATAGATCTAAGAAGATACTTTTAAAATTGTGTTGCAAGGGGGGCTGGAGAGATGGCTCAGCGGTTAAGAGCACTGACTAAGGCTCTTCCAAAGGTCCTGAGTTCAATTCCCAGCAACCACATGGTGGCTCACAACCATTCACAATGTGATCTGATGTCTTCTTCTGGCTATAGGTGTGTACATGTAGACAGAGCACTCATGCATTAAATAAATAAATCTTTAAAAAAAATTGTGTTGCAAGTTAGTATGAATGTTGAGTCAGATATAGACCTTTAAACTCATGGAGAAGTTTAGATAGTAGAATGTTAAAGTCAGGTACCAAATACATATGGACTGGTCATTGGGAATGTACGTTAAGCCATATAACCCTCATAACTGTGGCCTAATTACCTCTGTTGTACTGTATTGTATTTATTATTATAAGAGAAAGAGCCATTTGTTGGACTGAAAGGGGAAACTGTAGGGGGAAATAAGATATACCTTAAACTTAAAAGAAAAAAAAAGGGAAGAGGATGGGGGGTTGAGGGTGGGAGGGTGGGACTGGAGGGGGAATAGGGAGGGGACTGCGATTGAGATGTAACTTGAAGAAGTAAAAAATAAAGGAAAAAAAAAAAACAAAATAAACACCCAACCTAATTTCCATCCTCATTCTGTGGCTCTGTCTTCAGTTTCCATCCGGTTTAGTGGTCAGCAAGTATTGCCTTAAAGAGCCTAAGATGTCTCCCAATCCTGGACTTTTCGTTTGT
Source organism: Lophiomys imhausi (assembly GCA_907164525.1). Classification (NCBI taxonomy): domain Eukaryota; kingdom Metazoa; phylum Chordata; class Mammalia; order Rodentia; family Muridae; genus Lophiomys; species Lophiomys imhausi. The sequence continues at coordinate 97,292 of CAJQZJ010033726.1, forward strand.
TTCTTCTTCTCAGAATGTACTTCCCTCAGATGACTCATTGCTGTCCTTCATACTTCAGTCTGTCTCCTAGTTACTCTTTCATGATCCAATTATTTCCTTCATTGAACTTATCACAATCTATAATTATCTTTCTTGTAAATATATGTGCATACACAGATATGTCTTTAATGAATCCCTTTTTAATTTTTAAAATTTTATGTGCATGTGTATTTTGCCTGTATGCATGTCTCTTCATCATGTTACTACAGTGCCCTGGGAGATCAGAAGCGTGCTTGCCTAGTGTATGCAAATACCTCAGTTCTATTCTCATCCCGAAGAAAAACAACCAGACATCTAAACTAAAGACATATTTGTAGAAGACCAGATCCCTGCCAGGGCTTGGTGATAAGTTAATGGGTCTGTCTCCTTTTTTTCTAGCTGGTATTCTTTAATGTCCCCTTGATGGCTTACATATGTTGGAGTTTGCTGCAGCGGTGCTTCGGTCACAACTTCAGGTCTCATCTCCACCAAGGAAAATACTTGACAGTTATACCTGTTTATCTACTTATGCTCCTACTGTACATATGGCAGGTTTATTCTTGCTACTTTCTTCATGTGACATATGGCACCCTAGCCTTTATATTCTCCCCATTGAGGACCTGGTTGACATTGCTGACACCTGTACTCATTTATTGTGTGTGGACATTGAACTCCGCTGAACTTGGAACATTCATGGTGCAGTTAAAAAGTCACCTGAGCTCCTGAAGTCCATGGCTTACAGGTAGCAGCCTGGCAGAAGTCCAGCATCCACATTTGTAGCCCAGATCTCTGCCCCAGTGGCAGATGGGAAGCCAGTATCAGTGGGTGAGCTTCAAGAAGCTGTAACTCCTTGGACGTGTGGACGTTGGAAGTGCTTACTACTGATTCCTGCAGTGTGGACTGCAGAAAAGTCTAACGATTGGTTCTTTCTACCTTAGGATGCAAAGAACCCTAATCAAGGAGATTCCCAGGGTGGGGTCTCTGTGTCACGGAGTACCTCAGCACTGCTGTGCTTGTTAGAGTCATCTTACGGAAAGCATCCAGCCCAAGCTTGGAATTTAGGATGCCATTTTATGCCTATGGAACCTGTGGAGACTTGGCCTGGACCTTTACACTCTTGAGACTTTGCTTCCCAGCTTGCTTTCCCACGGATTATGGGCTTTCTGCTTCCTTAGTCGAGGCCGTTTTCAACTAATCAAATAAATGAATGAATGATAAGTATCACAAACGTCAGGTTGGAGAGATGGCTCAGTGGTTAAGAGCATGTACTTCACTCCCAGAGGACTGGAGCAAACATGTCAGGTGCTCACAACTGCCTATAACTCTAGCTCCAGGTCAGAGCCTCTGTGGGCACCTGCGTCCTGGGTACACAGACTTACACATAATTTTAAAATAATAAAAGATAAATATTAACCGAAAGAAGCATCACAAATGATCTGCAGTATAGCTAAACATATGGGAACTATATGGGCTTGATGTTTCGGACTTGGAGAAAGAGTCACTCACGGAGCTGGAGTCAGCAGTTAAGGATGCTGGCTGCTCTTCCAAAGATCACAGGTTCGATTCCCATCACCCATACGGTATTACTCCAGGCCCCGGGGATCTGATACCCTCTCTGGCCTCTGCAGGTGGCCGGTCTCTAGAAGGTCAGAAGACCTGGCTGGGCCTTTAGGAGGCGGGGCATGAGTGGCCTAGTGTCACAGAAGGCGTGTTTCTAGGAGGCGGGCGAGGCGTGACCTGGTCTCTAAGTTGGCGGGTCAGGGGTAGGCGGGTGGAGGCGTGGCACTGACTACCCGGCGGTCCAGGAAGGCGGGGTCAATCACTGGAAAGGAAGGGGAGGGACACGATGTACGTTGCCGGAAATAAGAGGCGATTTTTCAGCGCCGGAAGTACTGCGGCAGGGCCGAATGGCTTAAGCATCTAGGTTAGTTCCCTGTGAGAGGCTGTGATGGCGAGCTCGACAGCTTCAGTCCCCTTCCTTGCTCCGCCTCTGGAGCAGCTCCGGCACTTAGCAGCGGAGCTGCGGTCGCTTCTGCCTCGAGTACGGGGTGAGTTGTGGGAATCTGCGGTCCCGGGCTCCGGGTCGGGAGGTCGGGCGTCGGATTAGGGCGCTGCTCACCTGTCTTTTGCTTTCGGGTTGGTCCGGCCTCCAACGCTACACCCTCAAGTCGGCGAAGCCCAGAAGCCAGCCAAGGAATTTAATCGAGAGATGTTTTGGAGAAGACTCAGTGAGTGTCTCTCCCTGCATCCTAATCTCTTTCCCCTCTGCTGTCCCCTGAGGAGATGACAGTCCCCCCTGCTCCTCATCGCTTCTGCTACCCATTCTCGGCACTTGAGGCTGAAATATAAAACGATTTCTGGAGTTGTTTTGGAGATCTTTATGATGATAAGGGTGAAGGGACGCGTTTTTTTTTTTAAATCCGAGTAGCAACTTTAACCTATTAACACTAACTTTGGCACCCGCCGCCTCTGCCACCCCCAGATGAGGCCGCAGTGAACTTGTCAGGGGAAACCACAATTCTGACCACGCTCTTCTCTCGACTTCCGCTGCCATCTCCACAGGTGAACTTTACTTCTGGAATTGTTGTGCTGCCTCCTTAAGAATCCTCTAGTTTTCTTCTCACCTTTTACACTCAAGCCACATTTATTTTCCCCGTTTATCAAGTGAGATTATAGTTCAGGCGGCTGTCTTGAGTTGGAGACAAGCCTGATTTACAGAACGAGTTCCAGGAGAGCAAGGGCTGCCTGCCTTTTGTGATGCTCCTTTTACTCTCTGGTGTCGATCTAATTTCTTTCTACTATGGGATGAGTACATCATAAGGCCTGACTCATAAGTTCTGAGAAAACATTTCGTCATGCTCTATAGATAGTTGGTCTCTTCCTTAGTAAATGGGCTAACAGGATGGATGTTGAACATTCACTCTATTCATTCTGAATTTGGTCCGTCACCTCCTAGGAAACCCAGAGAATCTGTGAGCAGGTGCACATTGCCATCAAGGAAATTATTGCAATCTATTATTCACTTCCTAAGGATCAGGGTAAGTCATTGTGTATGCACAGTAGTGTTGCATTTATGGGCTAGATCTTTGCTAAGGTAGTAAACTATATCCTGATATTCTACATACTAATAAATAAATATTATTTATAAACATATAAACATTATATATATCTCAATGTAATATTTTTATGTATTTATATGTAAAAATATTATACATGTCTATTTTTCTTCCATTTTGAGCATGTGACTTTTCCCCGTAAAATAGAGTCAAAGATAATTTTATGTGAGTGAGCTCTGTAGCACTCCACTATGTAAAGGTACAGATGCTGTGTAACTGTGATTTCCCATCGTTACCGCTTTACCCAATTCTTTAAAAAATGTGTATGTATGTATGTTTGTGTGTGTGCAGGTACACACATGGGGAATGGTTCTCTCCTTCCATTGTGGGTTCCTAGGATTCACTTCAGATCATCAGGCTTGTGCAACAAGTGCTTCCACCTCAGCTGGCTGTTAACATTTTTATTTTACTGGTATGAGTGTTTTGTCTGCATGTGTCTGTGTACCACATGTATGTCTGGTCCCTGCTCGGATCAGAAGAGGGCGGTGGATACCCTGGAACTGGAGTTATAGATGGTGTGATCTGCCATGTGGGTGGTGGGAATCGAACCTGGGTCTTCTAGAAGAGCACCCAGTGCTTTTAGGTGTGGAACCATGTCTTCAGCCCTTCAACTAACCCTTTATAAAAAACTATTTGTGTCTGTGTTTGGATGTGCACACGTAGGTGCACATGTTTATTTGGGTGCTCATGCATATATGCGAGTGCAAGCAGAATCCAGTACCTGGTGTTTTTGAGATAGTTTCAGGGCAGTTCATTGATTCCCCAGGGAGCCTGCTATCTCTGCTTCTCCAGCACTGGCTTTATAGGAATGCTCCATTGTGCCAGCCTTTCTCATGTAAGTTCTGGGAATCGAACTCAAGCCATCGTGGTTGTGTGACTGGCACTTTACCAATTATGCTGTCTTCTCAGCTCCTACTTCACTTTTATTTCCTGTCCATTCTAGCTACTATATATGCTTACTGAATCTCAGCTCCATATCCATGCCGAGGCCATCCCAACCTTCCTCCACCTAGGGTCACCTCATAACCTATGTGCAAACCCCTTCACAAGTTAAGTATCCACCAACCTGGCCTGTAAACTTATACCTTCGTTGAAGTTATGCCAAGAAAATGAATGAAAACATGTCATAGTTCATCAGGGTTACTTACAAATGCTTTAAACTTCCAGTGTTTTGTCCACAGTTACCAAAGGGCCATTGTCCTTAATGAATGAATACAATTGGAAAGACTTTGTTCCAAAACTGTTGGAGAACAGCTCTGAGGAATGGGAAAAGGGGTGAGAAAATGACATGAGAATTTAAGTCAGACTTGAGTCTTGCACTGTACATGATTTATGTGAGTGTGTGGGTATCCTTTACCTCATCGTTCCGGAACACTAAGACTCCAAGAAGCAGGTGGTGACATTTGAAATGACCAGGCTGCTTACTTTTGGGTTTGGCCATAGGAATCACCCTGAGAAAGCTGGTACGGAGTGCTACTCTGGACATTGTGGACAGCATGGCTCAGCTCCTAGAAGTGCTCCTTAGGGCTCCATCTCAGAGGTATTGGTGCCCAAGTATGGACTAACAGTTTATGGGCTTCCTTGACTCAGAGGGAAAATTGACCCTAACAGCAAACTCACTCACATCGGGCAGTATAGAAATGAAAGGACCTTATAGGAGACAGTAGTTTATTGACATGTCCTTGTTAATTTTTTTCTCAAGCACTGAGAGCGGTGACCTGATTTCCTGCAATAGTGTCTTGGTTGCATGCCAGCAAGTGCCAGAGATCCCCAAAGGTGGGTAGAAGTAAACTATTACCTGCTGGCCAGAGCAGAGAGGCCTCTCAGGTCTAGCTTCCAGCTTTGCCTTACGTAAATATTTTAAATTCTATGAAGACTTTAGTGAAATAATATACAGTTTATTTTCATCAATATTAATTGATTTAGTACTTTTGCCATTTCTCAGACTAGTGTTTGGTTTGGCTCAGTTTTGGCAGCACTGTGGAAAGAGCCCAGGGCATGCCAGTCAAGCGCTCTGCCGCTGAGCTCAACTCCTTAAATTCAGTCTCCTCTTGCTGTGGCTCTGTTTCTTGTTGAACAGATCTAGTTTACTCTCTTATTACTGTCCCAGGAGGAGCATTGGAGAGCACTCTGAAAGAGTTATAAAGCAGAGCCAGGCAGACTGCAGAGTGGTTATCAAAAGGACTGTGATGACAAACACCAGAGAGTTTTTTTTCTTCTGGTGGTAAAGTTAAAAGCCTTTATTTCTTCAAGTTACATCTCAATCACAATCCCCTCCCTACTCCCCTCTCCAGTCTCACCCTCTCACCCTCTTCCCCCTCACCCCCCATCTGCTTCCTTTTTTTTTTTAAGTTTAAGGTATATGTTTTCCCCCCCAACAGCTCCCCCTTTCAGTCCAACAATTGGCTCTTTCTCTTATAACAATAAATACAATATAAAACAACAGAAATAATTATACCACAATTATGAGAATTATAAGGCTTAGCATACATTCTTAGTGTCCAGTCCATATGTATTTGGAAACTGACGTTAACATTCTACTATGCAACCATCTCCATGAGTTTAAAGTTCTATATCCAACTCAGCTTCCATCCTAACTTGCATCACCATTTTAGAAACATCTTCTTAGACTCAGAACACCCTCTTAATTCCTCAACAACTCAAAATTTAACTATGAGACTATAACTATCTAGTCTTCAACCACATCAGAGACCTGAGAAGGATACATATTTCTGATTATACAGGAAGTGCATGGCCAGCAGCTTCCAAAACTAAGAAATGACATACAACTGGCTGCCTAGACAGTTCCCAATTTCTCTCCATACATTAGAGCATCAATCTTCAGCCGTTTGGCCCCATTTCTCTGACAGACATTGATTATAGAGCAGGAATTATGAAGGACTTGCCCACCCTGTCTTGGCAGAGCTAGGCTGTCGACTTACCTGCTTCTAAGTTTTGTCCTTTTCGGACAGCATTCTGTCTACAGTTGAAGCAAGGGATTTTTCTTGTCAAGTGACAGGCTTGCCACTAATTGAACCATCTCCAATTGGAGATTCTTTGATGCTCATCATCTACTTGGAGTAGAATAGGGAGTGCTGTCAGGAGCTGACATGTCTCAATATCAAAAAAGTCTTAAATTAAGAAAACATCTTTGAATGCCATATTCTACAGATCTCTTGAGGTTTTTGAAGACCACCTACCTATCTCCTTATATTTGGATAAGCAAATGTTGCTTGTCTCTTAGCAACTTGATTTCTGATTAACTTAGAAAATAACTGTGATAGACTACCCTAGTACCTAACAAAATGACATGTTTGAATGACTATTAGTTTGCATCTCTTAATTATCTTAAACAGTTTATGACAGTTACTAACAAAAGGCCAAAACTTCACATTTCATTTTTAAGCATTACCTAGGAATAATACCTTAAAAAGAGTTAACCATAATTTTGTATCAATATACAAAGATCAATACTGATGTAGCCAAATATAATCTTAATTTTGTATCAACATACCAAGATATAAGAGCATATTCAATAATCTGTCCCTTTTTCTTTATCATTCCTATATTATGTCTGTATCCTATTTTTTCCTCAAGTCTTTTCACCCCTACATAGGAGAGAAAGAAGGATGATACAGAAAAGAAAAAGAGGGAAATCCCTGGGTCTAACCTCAAAAACCTATTTAACAAGACCATTTAACAACTTGTAATCTCTCCCCCTAAATAACAACAAGTATTTATAACCCATCAAATGATCATAAGGAAGGGGGGATCACCTACCCCGCCTTCTGGAGATGGGACATCGTTCTCTTAAAATTACTTTCTACTGATTTGGGACATAATAAACCTGTTTGGGGCCCAAATAAGAATGGAAAAATGGTTAAAAATATTAATAGAATCATTTGATGTTCAGTCCTTTTGTGCTCAGCTATTTAGATGTCCTAAGAAGTTCATAGACAGAAGCTGAACTTCAGGGCTTTACTGGATTTCTGGCTGGGGCAGTCTGTGGGGCTGAACAGTCTTAGCAATTTTGAGTTGTTGTGGTTGTAGATTTTTGAGGAACAGCTTTTTGAGGAAGTCTGTGAGGCTGGATCATCTGGGCTACTTGTCTTCTTTGGTGTCTGATCTGTTTTCTTCTGAGGTTTCAATTGTCCAGTTTTCCATGGATTCCTTAGATGGATGTTAAAGGTTAAAAGTCTTTTTAACCCTTTGTCTGGGCAGAGGCTGTAGTAAGGAGAGTTTACTGTAAAGCAGTGTTAGTTGCCCTTTGTAGTTTTAAGAGAAAGGTTAGGTTTCTCCTCTAACTCCAGTGCTTCTGGTTTTTCACTCATAGATAACAAAGCTGCAGCCCTTTTGATGTTGACGAAGAGTGTGGATTTTGTGAAAGATGCACATGAAGAAATGGAGCAGGTGAGGGCACTTGCCTATCTTTCCTGATCATTAGAAAGCAACCTCGTGACCAGTAGGTGAGAGCTGATCATAAAGACAGGGAGTTCCCTATAAAATGGTTTATAAAACTTGACTGAATAATCCCACCTTAACTCCTGGCCTGTCCTCTATCACCCACCATCTTTGGCTTGTGTCTTAGTGCCATTCTTCTGTCCCTTGCTGGACAAGCAGAATGAGAATGATTTATAAACAGAGCGTGGCACATGCCTTTAATCCCAGCACTCAGGAGGCAGAGGCAGGCGGATCTCTGTGAGTTTGAGACCAGCATAGTGTACAGAGTGAGTTCCAAGACAGCCAGAACTATAGAGAGAGAGACCCTGTATCAGCTCCCCCCAAAAAACCCAAAGTAGATGGCTGATGATGGTGGTGGTGGAGTGTTTTCATTTGTAAATATGATGGTTTGTCTCAGGCTGTAGAAGAATGTGACCCTTACTGTGGTCTCCTGAATGATTCTGAGGACAACTCCAATAACCACAATGATGAAGATGGCATATTAGGGCTTCCAAGCAATCGGGACTCATACTGGTCAGAGGAAGATCAAGAACTCATAACCCCATGCCTTGCACTGGTGAGAGCTTCCCGAGCTTCCCTCAAGAAAATCCTGGTCTTAGTGGCTGAGAATGGGAAGAAGGATCAGGTAGCTCAGCTGGATGACATTGTGGATATTTCTGATGAGATCAGCCCCAGGTAAGCGTGCATTGCTCTTGAGGAGACAGGAACATTGTTGTCTGAGCTTGCACCACTACTCCAGGGTTTCCTTCAGCGTTTGTTTATTTATTCCTGTATCTGAGTACTCTATGTGCATGTACACCTGCATGCCAGAAGAGAGTGTCAGGTCCCAGTGCAGATGGATGTGAGCCATCATGTGGTTGCTGAGAATTGAATTTAGGCCTTCTGGAAGAGCAGCCAGTGTTCTTAACCACTGAGCCATCGTCTCCAGCACCTCCTTCAGCTTTTTATATTTTGAAAAATTTTAAGCCTAAAGGAGAATTGAAAAAGAACTTCAGTAAAGAGCCATACATCCTTCATTTGGATTCTATTCACCTCTTTCCTCTGTATATTTACTTCTTGATAAATAGGTGTGATATGTTTTTCCTAAATCATTTAAGGCATAACTGACTTTTCACTCCTAAATATTTTATTAGCAACCTCCTAAAAACAGACATTCTTAGAGTCACATTCAAGACATTCAAGAGATTTAACATTAGATATAATAATAATATCTAATACTTAGATGTCTCTATTTGTCCTTAAATGTCTTAAATAAATTCTGGGTTCCATTAAGATCTTCTTCCCCCCTCCCCCAGACAGGGTTTCTCTGTGTAGCCTTGGCTGTCCTGGAACTCAATTCTGTAGACCATGCTGACCTCAAACTCAGAGATCCATCTGTCTCTGCCTCCAAAGTACTGGGATTAATGGCATGCTCCACCACTACCTGGCTTCCATTAAGGAGTCTTACTGCATTTGCTTGGCATCTGTTTAGTTTCTTGCAATCTGGAATGGTCTCTGTCCCTTCTAGTCTGGCTTAACATTGGCATTTCAGAATTGCATATTATAAATATACAATAATTTGGATTTATAAGATTATTTTCTCATAATAGTAATAAAGTTAAACATTTTGGGTCAAAAATATGATAGCGTGTTTGTTACTTCCTTCTGTATCCTATTGGAGAGGCACATGATGTTGGTTTTCTTCTTAGTAAATTTGGTCACATGGTTAAAATAGTAGCCTCTTTCGAAGGGTACCTTTTACCTAATGTGTTTAGTTTCCACTGATTGCCAACATCACTTACTAAACTGATGGTTTTGAAACCTCATGTCTTTGAGTGAATTAATCATTCCCTATCCTGTGAACCATGGGCATTTTTACACCAGTTTCTAAATAGGATGTGTTTGCTTCCATAAACATTTGTTGAAGTGCTTCTGCATTGCATACCTACAATGACTGAGTTGGTTGTGTACTGGATACAACCACACTGAGCTCTGTCCCTTTTTTTTTGGTTAATGGTTTCATTTGCCTCTGCCCTTAGTGTGGATGATTTGGTTCTGAGCATATACCCACCTGTGTGTCACCTCACTGTACGGATCAATGTAAGTACAGCTTCAAATTGGTAGAATTTCATTGGTCTCTAGTATTTCCTGTAAGTTATACAGCATTTATATCTTTACCAAACTTGTGTTCAGGTTTAATAGTTTCACAGTTCTTGTGTATATTTGTGCTTGGTAAATACTAGCTGGATTTTAGTTATAATAGCCATGTGCTTTGATACTTTAATTCTTTTAGAACCACTTGGATAATCATTTGAAAAAAATCCAAATATCTTAGAAAACAGTGTTTTAAAGAGTAAAATTTTGCCAGGTGTGGTGCCGCATACCTTTAATCCCGGCACTCAGGAGGCAGAGGCAAGAGGATCACTCACTGTGAGTTGGAGGGCGGCCTGGTCTACAAAGTCTAGAACAGCAAAGGCACACAGAGAAACCCTGTCTCAAAAAAAACCAAAAAAACAAAACAAAACCAAAACACAAAGAGTAATATTTTTTTAAGTTTTTATTTATTGGGAAGGGATGTGTATGCACATGTCTGTGTGGTCTGTGTGCAGGTGCATGTGCACACATGCAGAGGCCAGAAGATGTTGAGTAGGCCATATCACTCTACCTGATTACCCTGAGACAGGTCACTCATAGAACCTGGAGCTAGTTTGGCAGCCAGTAAGCCCAGTGATCTCCTTGTATCTGTCCCCACAGCTGGGGGTAACAGTTACACACATGGTCATATGCAGTTTATTTTATTTTCTTTTAATATGTACTGGGATTTGAACTCATGTCCTTATGCTTGCAACTGCTCTTAGCCATTAAGGCATTGTCCCATCCCAAGTCAAATTCTTTATAGAGATCTGATTTTACCAAGTCAGTATAACAATATATATTTTATATGTATAATATACATATATGTTTATGACTTGATCCACTAATGTTACTGGGAGAGAAGTGAATCTGTCAAGTAGTTTAAATTATGCAACAAGATGTATTGGTCATAATATTTGATAAATTAGATGATAGAAGAATAAATTATGTGCAGAACTCTTCAGTAGGACATATTCTTTGAAACATTAACTTTTTTGGCATTAACTCTTAAAAAATTGAATTCCTAAGAAATAAAATTTTTAGCAAGATGTTCTATCAATGATCCCAAACACAATATCATATGAAGTAATTTATTTTTTTTTAATTTTTTTAAGATTTATTTATTATGTATACAGTGTTCTGACTGCAGGTATATCTGCAAGCCAGAAGAGGGCACCAGATTTCATTATGGATCGTTGTGAGCCACCATGTGGTTGCTGGGAATTGAAATCATGACCTCTGGAAGAGCAGCCAGTGCTCTTAACCGCTGAGCCATCTCTCCAGCCCACATATGAAGTAATTTATAAATATAGATGAGCTTGTGTGTGTGATTTTATATTGTTGCTGTACATCCATCCCCATGATATCTTTTGTTGTAGTTGTGGTTGTTAGGGGTTCAAAGTAGGATATGATACATACCAAGCAAGGCTCTGCTGCTGAGCTACAGCCCCAGGTCTTGAAATCTCCAGTTTTACTGTCTTGGACTTCTTAAAGTTTTAAACAGGAATTTTTACCATTTTTGCTTCATAGCATAAGCCATCACAAACTGTTGGAGTCTCTCTTTTTTTTCTGGAAACAGTCTTCCTATGCATAGTTCATGCTGCCTTAAAACTCACTATTCTCCTGGGAGCTTGAGACTATCCTTTTTTTCCCAATTAAAAATATTAAAAATGAACCAGATGTGGTGGCGCACACCTTTAATCCCAGCACTCCAGAGGCAGAGGCAGGTAGATCTCTGAGTTTGAGGCCGACCTGGTCTACAAAGTGAATTCCAAGACAGCCAGGGCTACACAGAGAAACCTTGTCTCAAAAAATAAACAAACAGACAAACAAAAATCCATAATCGTTCTACCTTCACCTAATCAGCATTTTAAATTGCATTTATTTATTGTGTGTGCACACACATGTTACAGTTGTGTATGTGGAAACCAGAGGACAATTTGTGGGAGTCCTTCCTTCTATCATGTGTGTTCCAGGAATCATATTTGGATTGTCAAGTGTGGCAGCAAGCATGCTAACCCACTGAGCCATCTCACTGGCCCTCATCAGCATTTTTGTTGTTGTATATTTTATCTTCAAGCTTTTTTTTTTTTTACATGAATGCTGGGATTTCAAACTCAGGTCTTCATGACTGTATAACACTGAGCCACCTCTCCTGCTGCCTTTAAGGGTCTTTTTAAATGATTCTCTGATCATCATTCATTGGATCTTCAAAGTTTTCTTTGGAGGCCAGGGCTCAGAGTGAATAACATTTCTGTTTCCTTTCTAGTCTGCGAAATTGGTGTCTGTTTTAATAAAGGCTCTTGAAATTACAAAGTAAGTATGAAGACTTCTCCCTCATGGCTTGAGAGTGAAATCACCTGCCCAGCTACTCTCAAGAACTAACCCCATTTCAGGAGTAGGGGAGGGGATCTGTGTATGTGGGGCAGCTAGTCAGTGAGGAGGAACGCATTCTCACTGTAGGGTCTTCTCTCCCCCTCCTTTAACACTGTGTTAACTCGATAGCTTTTTTTTCTGTTTTTGTCCCAGAGCAAGTCATGTGACCCCCCAGCCAGAAGATAGCTGGATCCCGTTACTCATGAACGCCATCGATCATTGCATGGACAGAATTAAGGAGCTCACGCAGCGTGCCGCTGAGTTATGAGCTCCCAGGCATTCTTCTCCTCTCTCTCCTGTCACTTGCAGCCAAGCTCCAGTGTCTGCTTTTATTTATTTAATTGTTTTCACTGTCTGTTTTTAGAGGTGCTAGGGTGCTTGCTGGATAGAAAGGGAGCTCCTGTCTGTATTTACGAAGAGATTATTATCAAGATTCTAGGCTAGGACAGATCAGCAATTATCTGTAAATCATACCATGTGATATGCTTCTGTGCTAGACACAAGAAATTTGTATAAATTTGTGCTCTGAGCTGTTTTTTTGAAATTCCTAAGGAAGTTATATTATTCTCTATTTTACAGTAAAGTATATTATTCAATTAAGACTTTGATCTCAATAAAATGCTAACCTGTGTGATTAAATGTGTCATTTAATGTGTCTTCCAAAGTGTCCTTTAAAATCTTCTGTTGTGAGCCAGGCATGTTGGCATACACCTTTAATCCTAGCACTTGGATGCGAGAGGCAGGTAGATCTCTGGTTTGATGCCAGCCTGGTCTACATAGTATGTTCCAGGACAGTCAGAGAGCTTCATAGACCCTTTCTCAAAAAGAATTAAAAAAAAAAAAAAAAACAATGGACTGGAAACAATTCAGTGGTTAGTACTGTTTATGCTAATGTGCTAGTTATGTGATGACTGGAAAAGAAAGAAAAAAAGCTAAGACTAAGATTAATATGGGGTTGATAGAAGAGGAGAACATAGATGGGGGTACTGTAGGAACACAAGGGTTGGTAGAGGGAGTTTTCTCTGAAGATAGACTACAAAACAAAGGTAAAGATATACAAGTATACAATATGGAACAGTTTCCTCTCTCAGGAGACTAGGCAACAGAGACCCTGCAAATCAGTTCAGTCTGTTCTTTGGGAGAGGAAAATAAAAGAGTGAGGAAGAGAAAAAAGTGGCCCAGGGCAATAACAGAATAGGAGCAAGTTGGCATGCTAAATTAACTTTCGGTGTTAGATAGGGAGTGGATAGATGCAGGGAGGGGAGAGAGCTGGGTGGAGAGGTAAGCTGCGAACTGTCTGGCCTGATAACCAGATTCAGCCTCATCTCACAGTGTTCCTTCCCCAGCTACAAGAAGCCTGTCTCTCCCCTGGGAGTTCCTCCATTATATTCTTGTTCTCTCCTGAACTGATGGACTACAGGATGCTGGGCCAGTCTGGGCTTTATGGGCAGAGTATCAGATGCTGGTTCACCTCCGCACCTTCCTTCAGCCTTCTGGTTGTGAATGCTGGCCCTGCCCTCTGCTCTCCACACTGTGCTGCTGTCTCCACAATCCACACAGCTTGGCGTGTGTTGCTCAAATGCCAATGATGTATTATGTGCCAGGTTCTGCCACACATTTCCTAGGGATTCAGTGGGTCCCTGGCTTTGTGGGGCAATAGTGTGGGACAGAGGATGATGAGCGGTTTAGTTTTCTCAAGTTTAGGGTCCTTTACCCTTTCCCTAGAGGTGCGTCTATGGGTTGTTGTGGTGGTGTTCTCTGCTGGTAGGTTCAGGGAGCTCACGTGTTTAGCCTCTTCCAAGCTTTTTTCATTATCCTGCATCCACTTGCTCCTCTGGGCAATGGCAGTGAATGGGTATAGCGGGACTTTCCGGACCCACCAGTATGACACTGAGACTTTTATATAGTATAAAGCAGATTCCCAGTTACCATTTAGACTTAGCCCGACTATTCCCACCAATGACCTGCCACGTGACTCCACGTGGCTACTACCTCTCTGTTCTGGCTGTGTCTGCTTCCAAATCTTCTGCATTTGCTTTCTTCTCCCAGCACACCTCTCTCTCTCTCTCTCTCTCTCTCTCTCTCTCTCTCTCTCTCTCTCAGAAGTTCTGCCCTCCACTTCCTGCTACAGCTAATGGCTGTCAGATCTTTATTACAACCAATCAGCAGTAAGATAACACTTGAGCATCTTTTAGATTGCCTCTAGGTAAGTGAGGAAGGACGAACATTTATAAAATAGAAAACCCGTTGGTGGGCCATAGAAATGACAATACCAGTATCCTTGCCAGCACTTAGTTCTCTGCCAATACAGAATTGACAACTGAAGATACAGAAACATTCCTTCGCACAATATGCAGGAAAATTAACCCAACAAAGGAGGTTTCTCACCTTTGCAATCATAGTAAGTTATGTCTATGGTTTGTTGTAGTTAAATGTTCCCTTCAGTATGAGTTCAGCCTCTGGCTTGGGTTTCCAGCAGGGGACCCCACTGATTCCGAGACCCCATGGACATTTTCCTGGTGGGATTCAGCTCTGCACTCTTCAAGGTTTCTTTATAGAAAAAAAAGTCTTATTTTTTGTTTCTTATTTCTGCATTTTGTAGTCCTTTCTCTGGTCTCTCTATCTGTGGTTCTTTATGGTACTGAATTTCTTCTGCCTACACTCCTGACCACCCAGATGCAGTTTCTGACCTATTCCCAAGTTTTGTTCTACCAGAAATGCAATTCTCAGGAACCACTTCCCAGAAGACTTCACCCCAGTGATGATGGTATCTTCTTATTTGCAACTTATTTTTCAGCCCCAGCTGACCAGCATCCATTGTCCCAATAAAGCCAAGGTTTATTTTAGTGGTTCTGATCTCTTGTCAATCACAGCTGATTCTTCAGCCCCAGCTGACCAGAACCACAGATTCTTTACACAAATGGCCCAGTAGAGTCTTTACTTCCCTACAAAACTTCACATGCCAGCCCTCCATCATCTTCATTGCTTTCAATACTCTTCTCTTCCAAACTGCTACAGAGCAGCCCACTGAGCCATCAACACTCAATGACTTTTCTAGCCTGAAGTTCCAAAGTCCTTCCACAGTCCTCCCTCCCCAAAACAACATGGTCAGGTCAACAAAGTAACACTACACTATCCTGGCACAAACTTCTATCTTAATCAGTGTTCTATTGCTGTGAAGAGACCCCATGACCACAGAAACTCTTATAAAAGAAAGCATTTAATTGGGACCGGCTTACAGTTGCAGAGGTTTAATCCTTTATCGTTAAGGCAGGGAGCATGGCAGTATGCAGGTAGACATGGTGCTAGAAAAGTAGCTGAGAGTTCTACATCTGGGTCCACCGGCTGCAGGAAGAGAGAGACACTGGGCCTGGCTTGGCCTTTTGAAGCTTCAAAGCTTACCCCCAGGGACACACTTCCTCCAGCAAGGCCACACTTCCCAATCCTTCTCAAGCAGTTTCACTAACTAGAGACCAAGAATTTTAACATGAATCTATAGGGAATGTTCTCATTCAAATCACCACAAGCTAGTTTGTTAGTTTGGTCCACTTAACTAAAAGATTTGTTTTCTTTATACATGCCTGTTTTGTCATTGTTTCATATAGCATGTATCCTCAAATGTAAACCCGACATTTTTATAAAGCAAAAAGAAATGCACAAGAGAATTTTCATGATTTTGACAGACATTTTGGTACATTGTTTCCAACTACATTGCTTATGGAATTATATGTTATGTGCATCTAGAACAGCAGTTCTCAAGCAGTGGGTCTTGACCCCTTTGGGGGTTGCATATTAGATATCCTGCATATAAGATACATTATGATTCATAACAGTAGCAAAATTACAGTATGAAGTAGCAACAAATTAATTTTATGGTTGGGAGTCACAACACGAGGAGCTGTATTAAAGGGTCACATCATTAAGAAGGTTGAGAAGCTCTGCTCTGGAAGATCACATCTTGAAAGGCAGGGTAAAGCTGCAGTGAGGTATGGTGTGTGACCTGAATTAGATCCCCACATACACCACAGGTCTCCCTCACCTCTGAGTCGTCTTCTTCCTTACGTGCCTATACCACCTTTCCTGCCATTGTTGCTGTTTCAGGGGAATCAGCAACAACAGTTACAGAGTTATTAGTCTACTTCAACTTGGAGTTGAGATTCTTTAAGTCAAATGAGCTTCAACTCACTTAAAAGTGCCCTTTTAACAAGGGCCATAGAATGCTGAAACTAGGAGTGTAAGTAAACTAAGAAGACACAGCAAACAAAAACAAACCCAAACTGTATACAAGCTAAGCTCTGTTCTCTAGCCCTTTTTTGTAGGGCATACTTTTCTATGTACTTAATGTTCATATTTCTCTATTGAGACAAATCCATAGTATTTCCATCATACTTTAGCTCTGAGATATAATGAATATAGAACTCAACTACAGCTAAATTTAGATTATTCTTTAAGGTCCTATGTTATGTGCTATTAATAGCTCTATCCAGTCATGTCTGGATCTTTTACAATAATCACCAGGGACAAAATTAATCAATGCAATTTTAGTATTACCTAAAAATTCTATTTTTAGTCAATATTGTCCTATGTCATCTGAAATAGATTGATTTAAATATTAGGTTGTTTTTCATTCTTGTAAGCTAAGGAATATATTAATGGGCAATAAAATGGTATGAAACATCTGAACCCCAAAATCTGAATGTGCTCTGAAAAGGTAGTTGAAACATCTAATTGTACTTTGAGAAGTTCTGTGAATATCCTTTCAAAAGCTTGTTTATCACTCATGCACAGCAATTTATTCTAAGACAAATAGTGTTTCTGACTGCCTTAGGTTGGCTTAACACAAATGGATTTTGGAACCAGGTGGTGGTTTCACACGCCTTTAATCCCAGCATTTGGGAAGCCTAGGCAGGTGGATCTCTGTGAATTTGAGGCCAGCCTGGTCTACAGAGCAAGTTCCAGGACAACCATGGCTACACAGAGAAATCCTATCTCAGAAAAAAAATACATATTTTGATTTCTATGGGTCTAGTTTGGTTTTGTTCAACCTTAGTGGAGACTCATTTGTCTGACAGGCAGAGGTTCCCTCTGGAGTATGTCTGGCTTTAGAAGGTAGTTTGAGGGTTGTTTGCTGTTTAAACAGAAACTTCAGGGGCCACCACAAGGACACTTCTGTAGCCGGTCCGGTTCTGGAACATGTCACAATCTGCTTCCACAGTGAGCCTCTGGAGCCCTAGCTGCGTTGGTGTGAATTGGAACTGAGTATGTAGGCTGCTCCCCGGCCACACAGAACCCAATCTGAAACAAAGGTAGAGCCAGGTGTTAATTCTCCTCCAGGGTTATTGTGCTGCTGATCTCCATGGGTTCTTTTCTGGCTTAAAGATATGGGACATGAGGATATAGAAATCTAAGTACATTGCTGGGAAGCTGGAAGCAATCATAAGAGAGTGGAGACAGGAACTACTGCATAGACAAGGCAGAAGTGTGCTAAGGTCTTTCATCTGCATCTCTTGTTTCTTTTAGCATTTGTGATTTGGTCTAGTTCTATTCTTGGTAATAGTACTGGCAGTGTGTTTGGCAAAGGCTGTAGTTTTACATCTCTCCCTGCTAAGCACGGTGGGTGCCATAGACATAACGAGAGGGTACCAATTTTGTCAGCACCTGGTGGCTGACCTTCCTGGACTACTATAGACCTTTCAATAACTAAGGGAATGTTTGGGATTTTCTTTGAGGAACTTTGCTCCACAATTGGTCTAGAAGATCATAAAGTCTAGTTAAATGTTGGTGGATCCTTTCATTTTATTGGCAAGAATGACATTTCATGATGCTGTACCAGTGGATCCATAATTGGACCACTTGCTGGGAAGCTCAATTTTGTCTTTCAGCTGTACCCAACCAAGAGTTCAGTAGGCAAAATGAAAGAGGGAGCTTGCAACATCTAACACCACTGAGGGACCTAGAATACACAGTAATTCCTAAGCGTCAACAAGAATGATGACAATAACAACAGAAGAAAAGTAGCCCAAACAGAGACAACTACAGAAGAGGAAATGAAAAAAAAAAAAAAAGATAAACCAGCTTGAGGAATGGCAAATCTGAACAGTAAGACATGGCTTTCTGTAAGGTATTTTATTTTTCCTACTGGAAAGAAACGAATAGTTGGATATTAGTAAGAGAGTGCTGGAGAGATCCTGCTACTAAATCTGACAGGATCTGGCCAAACCAGATCATATCACAAGACCCAGAAATTCCATTCCTGTACAGATAAAATCCCTGGCATCACCAAAGTTTAGAACAAGCTCAAGCTCAGAAGGGAACATGTATGAGGCTGTTGACTGTGAAACTTCATGGCATCAGAGTGAGATGTGTTTGTGGCCTATCAGTGTGGAGCAGTAGGAAGTGGTAAATGCACATGATGGAGTATTATGCAGCCTAAGAAATGAACTTCACATATACATGAAAGAACAGTGAAAAGAAAAAGCCATAACAGCCATATAAGCTAATGAAGCAACAGTACACATTGTACATTACTTAAAGATCCACACACAAAAGGACATGGGGGTGGTGAGGGAAATAGAAATGAAAGGAATTTAATTAAAATTGTATCTTGTGGTGGTGATTAGTACAGTACAATTTTTGCTGTACAGAGAGACAGCATGTCCTATCTGTATGTTCTCTGGTACCAGATCTAACCTCCCTTCTTCACCAGCAATACCCAGGCTCTTCTTAGGTGATAAGGACAGATGAAGTGGGGTTATGTGGGGTCCTCATGGTTTCCCTCATCCCTTCTTCCAGTTAACTTGGTGTTTCCAGAATGGGACAGGCCATCTGGCAGCTTTAATTCAACTGTTGGAGATATTTGCTCTATCTTCGGAGATATAGCAAAAAGATAGATTTTTGTTTTTTAAGTCAGTGAGTTCAGACCAGTTGAGATCTTTCAGTGGGATAAGAAGTTTACAGTCTTAGCCTGGTGATGGTGGTGCACACCTTTAATTCCAGCACTTGGGGAGACAGAGGCAGACAGATTTCTGAGTCTACAGCCTGGTCTACAGAGTGAGTTCCAGGACAGGGTTAACCAGGAAAGAAAAAAGAAGACAAAGGAGGAGGAGGAGGAGGAGGAGGAGGAGGAGGAGGAGGAGGAGGAGGAG
>CAJQZJ010033726.1:116529-163234 GCA_907164525.1 Lophiomys imhausi
AGGAGGAGGAGGAGGAGGAGGAGGAGGAGGAGGAGGAGGAGGAGGAGAAGAAGAAGAAGAAGAAGAAGAAGAAGAAGCATCTTACAGTCTCTTACCCATATCTCTTCTCTCTATGAATGAGTCCCCTTCCGAAGATAGAAATGATATAGTTCTGCATGGGGGAGTCTAAGGAGTTGTGCATGCTGACTGAGACGGTGAGAGGCTGACACTGTGCTGCTCTCTTTGGCATCTGTAGGAAGAGGCAACACATAGACAAACTACTGATAGATTCTGGGGATGGGACTTCCATTGCTTTCAGTTGACTATCTCCCCCTGCCCCGTGACACGTCTTCTCTAACAATGCCACACCTCCTAATCCTCCCCCAAACTCTTCCACCAACATCCCTACCTGGTGGCAGCTAAGAGCAATTTAGTGAGGAAGGAGTGCCCACCTTGATGATAAGATGTGGTCTGCCAATGGCTATGTCTTCCTGAGCAAAGCAGCTGAGACTGGCCTGGGAGTGTGTCGCCATGGCTGTGACTCTAAGGAAGCTGCTCTCAGGTGGGTTTTGCTCAAAATAGGAGAAGGACAGGCTGGTGGATATTTTCAGAACTGCAACATACAGTAGGCGAGTCAGTGCAAAGCATGGAGTGCATGCATGCCAGAATCAAACCACAGCTCCACCTACAACATAGGACATAGGGTCTCACTGAAGCAAGAAAGATGCTGCCTTACCTACTGCTACCCCACACTTACCCAGGACCCACACCCCATCACCATCTCTACCAACACTCTTAGCAAATGCCTCTCTGGGGTTAAAGGAAAGCTTCTGTGAGCTAGAACAAGCCATGGCATCATTGCCTAAAAGTGGTAGGATGGCTTGTGTTACACGACACACTTCAAAGAAAGTGCTTATCTCAAAACTCACCACATAGCAGTTGCTGAACACAGTTCCTGCCCATTATCCCATTCTCCTTCTTTTTTCATAGGAAATGTTAACTATCAAGTGGGACTCTCTCAAGTTCTGGTTCCCATGCTAACCTGCAAACATAGACTCCACCCCTCCCCCCAGGGGATGTGCAGTCCCCTTGTCCATGAATGGTCCTAGGCTTTTAAATACGTGCCCCATCCTTATTCACTGCTGATGAGCTGTGTAACCTCAGGCAATATATTTAACTTCTCTGGTGGCAAGTGATATTAAGAATGGTACTCGCCTCATAAAGTTGTGAGAACAATGAGATAAAGTATATAATGCACTCACCAGCATTTCTAGCAAGTATTAAGTACTCAGTGTGAGTTATGAGTTATAATTATTCCAATTGGGTATTTGCCTGGAGAGTATGCTGTCATTTATAGCCCACCTCTCCCAAAGTTTCAGTTTTTATGTTGATTATTTATCTCAGGATATAAGCAGATGCACCTTCAAATTGAATCAAAGAGTCATTGTACCCTCTCTCTAGCAGCTATCCCTGGGGGCTATCCACGTAGCCTCTCTGTTTTCCCATTGTGCTTCAGGAAGAATTCCACTTCCTGAATTCAATAGTTTAAACCCTAGAAAGCCATCCCTGCTTCTTAGCTGGGCCATTTTTCCAGTCTATGTTCTTCAGTCAGGACATTTTATGACTTCGCTGCCAACCTTGCTGGGTGTTCCTGTCCCCTCTTAAACTCCTCTGCCTCCCTCATTTTTTTGGTTCTTTCCCCAAGTGTTCCCTAAATCCATAATTGCTGGTGTGGCTAGGGCTCTCTCCTTACCCTCTCATCTCTTACATCTTGCCTTCCAGCACTGAAGTGCCTCTGTGCCCTGACTCGTGGTCCCTCCCTCTGTGCTGGGACTTCTAATGCCTGCCCTCCAGCACAGGCTTGATCTTGAACTCTATGTTTAAGTTCCCAGCTGCCTGCTGGCTGTCTGGATACTCGGATGTCTCATGGGCTTTCAACAAAACATCCTAGAACTAGGTTCGTCTTTCTCCCAAAAGTTGCATTTCCTCTTCTAGTGACTCACACAAACCATATAAAAATATCTATATTCACAAACCCAATTTCTACCACCTCCTGAATGTATTATTTCTGAATGCTGACAGTTTAGGCTGGCTTTTGTTTCTGAATTTCAATTGTTATTAACTCCCTCCCCTCCTTTAACCTACTGGCTCTCTATGACTGCATCTAAGAATCTTTTGTAATACAGTTCCAACCCCAGGCCACAACCCAAGTCAATTAGATCAGATGCTGGCTACGAGGTTCAGCATTAGGATGGGAAAGTCCCCTGGGTGCTTCAGTGTGCAGCAAAGGTGAAGAACTGTTCTGCTGTGACCCTCCATTGCACTTTACCAAAAGGTCTTTCTTCTTCAAGTAGATTTCTGACCACACTGACATCACTAATGAAAACTTTTTACTGGCTCATCTTTACTCAGACAACAAAACTCAAGCTTCTGAGCATGATGTTTAAGACTGTTCACAATTTGAGTCACATCTAGCTCTCATGCTAACTCATGCTGTGCTTGGGCAAGGCACAGAGATGGGAAGAATGGAGACCCAGAGTAGGCAGAAGGCTGTTGTTGTTCTGTAGATGAGCTCTATCCTTGTTCCTAAAGCTTGCCTGTGCAGTGATATTTTCTCAGGAGTTTTGTAACTCCTGGTGTTTGTGTCTACTGTGGAGTCTTCGAGCTAATTGCCTGGGGTGTAGTCCATGCGTAGAGTTTTCCCCATGACTCCAATCTGTGACCAAGTTTAAGAGTGATTGATGGATGTCAGGGAATCTTAGCCCTAAAATACATAGAGTTTCTGAGAAGTGTCTGACTTCATCTCAGACCAATTAGTCAAGTATCTGAGGAAGAGAAGGGACCTTTCTTTATATATTCTCTATCTGAAATGTCTGGTGCATTTTTCTATCCATCTTGTCCTTCCTCATTCTTTAAAACAGTCTTCTGTGAGTCATCTGGGTACAGATGGCCCCAGCCTGGGTGAGATGCTTTTTTGTCCTGCACTCTGTTGGCCTCCTCAAATTCTTTCTGACTGCTAGGCTGGGTAGGTTTACTTATCTCATGGCAGTTGGAATTGTGATCCTCTCACCTGGGTCAGGCCGAATACATAAGTATTGAATGAATGAATGAGTGTGAGTGTGAGCACCGAGGGGCTAAAAGCCATCTCTGGAGACCTGTGGGTGGAGCCCAAGAGAGAACTAGGTGTGTGTAGGGTATAGGTTGGGCCCAGAAAGAGTTACCCTGGTTGGGTCTGAGTGTGAAGAACTGCTTCTGCTTCCAGAGATCAGTAGCAAGGACTCCATTGTAGTATACAGCCTGGGCCCTGATCACCAGATGCACCTCCTTTTCCTCATCTGTGGGGTTAATCAGGGTCACTGAGAGTTGACCGCTTCCTCTCAGGGGGAGGGATCCTGGTGCTTCCAAGAACAAGTGCAGAGACTCAACAGGCTCCCTACTCAGAGGACACATGCCACTGTCTTTCCTGTGTTTCGGTCTTTCTTTCTGGACTCTCTCCAGTACCTCCTTTTCTTGAAGAGATCCTGCAGCATAGAAGACAAAACAGAACTCTTACCCAGTAGATACAGACCCTTTTGATAAAAGTGCAGGGTTGAAATTTATCTACCACTTCTGATCAGACACCAAAAAAAGCTTTGCAAATATTCAGGCTTTGAATTTGCCTTTACACAGGAAAATCAGTTTTGTGATCAGTCAGTGCTAACACTGGATATATATATATATATAAAATTTTTTTTTTGGTAAGAAATTGACTCTTCATGTGTGAAGAAACTTGGAATTACTCCAAGGGCAAAGGAACCGTAGAGTATTCTTGAGTGGGGAGATGACAAGGGCACTCTCATGTCTGGGAAAGTTCACTGAAATGGGAAAGGGAACTGTGACGGAGAGACCAGAGCCAGGGAGTGGCCACCCTCTAGGCAAGAAGTAAGGAAGCTTCTGGATTAATTAGGTTGTGAGAAAGAGTGCAAAAGACAGAGCCAGGCAGGCAAGGGCAGTGTGCTGTGAAGGGGAAGGTTCCAGGGAATTGCAAGCCTCCTGATTTGTACTGAGAGACAAAAATGCTAATAGAGAAACATAGTTGGGGATCTTGAAGAGAGGAAGAGAAGAGTAAGTTCCTCTCCCTCAGTCCTGAAAGTCTTCTTGGACAGGGCTTGGTATTTAGTGCTTTGTTTTATAACAACAGTTCTCAACTGGAGGCAATTTTTACCCCCTAGAGGACATTTGGAAATACATGAGGACATTTTTGGTTATCCGGACTGGTTGGGGTTGGGGACAGGCATCTCATGAACAGAAGCCAAGAGAACCACAGTGCATCCTACAGCTCAGCCCCCTGCAGTGTAGGACTGTTTGATCCAAATGGGCCGTCACTTCAGCCAGGCTTGAGAAACCTACTTTTATTTGATGGGGAAAAGACCGGGACTCTTTCTGGTCTGCATCTGTTCCCCTCATTTGCTTCTCAGGTGAGTAGGCAGGTTCCCATCGCTGGTCAGTACCTGCAGGATACTTGTAGCTCTGAGTGATATCTTCACAACGGTCGCTGCCCACAACCTTGGTGCTGATACTATTGCCAACATCCTTTCGGTTGGAGTTGGTCAACTCCAACTTCCCATCCTCACAGCATTTCCAGACCACACACGAGGCATTTACTGCAGCAAAGAGGTCCAACACTGCTGGGTCCAGCTGCAGTCTCCCCTCCTTGACCGCTCTAACTGGGACCAGATTGCAGGATCCCAGCACTGAGGAAGAGAAAGGGCAGATGAGCAAAGGAACCACACTTGACCGCTTTTCTGGTTAGATTCACTGTGTCAGTCCTTGTCATATACTTTATACTTTCCTTCTTCAGGATCAAGAACAGGGACAGGAAGTACACAGGCTTTCTGAGAAAGTATCAGAGATGAAACTCACAATTATACGGTGAAAAATACTTTTAGGTCCTATCTTATACTAGAAACTGGACAGGAAGGCCCTCAGAGGAACATGGTTAGTACATAGTCTTCATACTACATGCCAGGAACAGGCCACCTTCTTGATTGCTTCCCATGTGCCAGGCTCTCTAACAGTTTGGTCCAGGGGCAAGGAGGCACCATTCTTTGGCTGCTTGAAGTTTCCCTTCCTAGGCTTGAGCTCACTAAGAGAGTCCTTTCATCTACACACAGACAAGTCCCACCCTGCCAGACCCTACCCTGGAATATCCACAGCCATGTTAAGACCTTTCGGCTTTCCTTGAGATAATATTCCTTCACCTGTGGCTTTATTGGACTTAGTTTTCCTGCAATCTGTGACAAGGATGGCTGACATCTTTACCTCTCTGAGCCTGCTGGCACCATCTAGCCATCATCATTCTTTCTGCTTCTCTTGTTTTAAAGGACAAAGACCCTCTTCAGACCACATACTTCACCTAAATCGTTTCCAAGGGACCCCCTCAGCTCTTGCAGCCCTGGCTGGTCCTGGGCCCACCCTTAGGCTTTACCTTCAACTCCATTAGGAACTTTTGGGTGCAGAATCTGCCATCCATTATAACCCTGGGACAAATCTGGTCTGTTCATCCAGCATTCTACCGAAGTTTGGAAGACCCTAAAAGTAGCAAAGGCAAAACTTCAAGAAAGGGAAAAAAAGAATATGGAACAGAGTCTAGAAATGTGGCTTTAGGGAGTTGTTGCCATGGGAATGGGAGGACACTGTATAAAAAGAAAAGTGGCACTGCTACAGAGGGATATACATGCTACCACTGACCACTGCCGCCTCCAATAAGAGTCCTGAAGACCTGCTCTTAGCCCAGGGCTCTCCAAGTGTGGGGAGAGTTCACATGGAACTTAATACTATGGAGCCCCCTTTTGTCTAGAACCCTAACTCCTTTAGGCTTCTCACCAGATACGGCCCCTCTGCCCTTCTCCATTCTGGAGTCCCTCCTCATTGTAGTACTCATCCACCAGCAGGCTTCCTTTGGTACCCTGGGCTGAAGCAAATGTGGTAACGACACGTGCTGGGATGCCCAGGCAGCGTAGCACTGTGCGGAAGAACATTGAATATCAGAGGGGGCAGAAAAGTCCCAGGCAGGACAGGATCTGTCTTGAACGTCACATGACATTATGGAAAGAGGGGGAATCTAAACTGAGCACATGAAGGCTGGTAAACGATGCACAAATCACACAACACAGGGATATAGAGCAAGGGGGAGGTTTAGAAGCACTGAGGCTTACTTTGTGGTGGGACAGCTGGGGTGTTTTGGAGGGGGGAGAAAGTAAGTTTGGGAGCAGAGTTAGTAAATGAGGTCATATTTACAGAGAGGAAAGAGAAGCAGCAGCAGGTGGGGAAATCGGGTGGGGGAGGGCTATGGAGAGGAGGCAGTGCCTGCTTTAGGAGATGCCCCTCCCGCATGGGAGGCCAAGGGGCAACTCAAGATGCAGGCTAGATACTACAGCAGCCCAGAAGACTGACCTGTGTGTTGCCTGCCCTGTACCTGTGCAAGCAACAGCAGCAAACACCCAGGCCTGAGTCTCATACACGGGTCGTCCTCGGCCAGTGAGCCACTGCCGCAGGATTGGCGCGCTGCCCCGTCGCTTGTACAGCAAGACACCTTCCTGGGAAGACTGGGTCTGTGAAATGGGCAGGACACTCTTCTTCTTCAGAGCATGCAGCTGTTGGGGCAAATATGAGGTCAGTGGGAGTCCTGTGGCTGGACAGCTTGCAGGGGCTAGCAAGGGGTGCTCATTGCAGCTTGCCAAGCACACGACTCAATCCCTGGAGCTTGTAAAAAGACCAGCATGCTCCAGGCTCCAGTTTATACTCTCACTGCTTTATAATCTCAGAGCTAGACCCAGGGCTCCTCATCTAAATCATCCTCCAGTTCTGGCCATGGAGTAGAGCCTGAGAGCTGGTTCTACTGATTCTCAGCTTCCCCTGCTTTGACTCCTTCAGTGCTGTTTGCCCTAGGTCATGGAGGCCACTTGTCTCAAGCCTCTTCCTCCTTACAGAATAGCCTTGACCCACACCCTGCCTTGCAGAGGGGGACAGAGGGGGATGAGAGGAAATGGGGACTGTATTACTTCTCTGAGATGATTTTATGGACATACATGGCATGCTGACTAGTTTTATGTCAACTTGACACAAGATAGAGCCATCTGAGAAAGGGAACCCCAAATGTGAAAACGCCTCCATAAAATTTATCTGCAGGCAACTTAGTAGGGCATGTTCTTAATCAGTGATTGATTTACAGGGGAGGGCCCAGCCCATTGTGGATGAGGAGATCCCTGGGCTGGTGGTCCTGGGTTCTATAAGAAAGCAGGCTGAGCAAGCCATGAGGAGCAAGTCAGTAAGCAGCACCCCTCCATGGCCTCTGGATTAGATCCTGCCTCCATGCTCCTGGCCTCTTGAGTTTCTGCCTTTGCTTCCTTCAATAGACTGTGACTCTGGACATGTGAGCCAAATAAACCCTTTCCTCCCAAGTTGCTTTTAGTCATAATGTTTCACAACAGCAATATTAACTCAGACTAAGACACATGGGAAACACCAAGCCACCTTCATGGTTTGCATATTCTTAGGAACATTTAGAAATGAGACAAGACCCTTGCTACCTTGGGCAGCAAGCACCGAGAAGGATAGGGTACATCTTCCCTCCTAGGGATCTAAAGCCTCCAGGTCAGGGTTGGGAGAAAGAAAACTCTGAGGAAAGCCAGGCCAGTTTCCTCCCTCTCCTGGCTTTTGCCTTAGATGAAACTATCTCTCTTTTTCTTGCCTTGTCCTCTCCTACCAGGCTCTTCTCTGAGGACTGTCTCCCATGGCCTGGAAAAGGGGAACTATTTGTACTCTGAGTGCTTCCAGAGCCATGGAGGTGGAGCCCCTCCATCCCGATGACCTTGTCCCATCTCCTCTCCCTCTGGTTTGCCAGCCTCATGCTTACCAAGGTGCCCACCACACGGGCCACATGTACAGGCTGGCTCCACTCTTTCACTTGCTTGTCCACACTCAGTAAGTTGAGGCTGAGGTCCAGGACATCTCTCTCAAACTGTAAAGACAATACAGGATAAGATGAAGGGTTTCCAGGCCAGGCACTATCTCACAGGGCAGTTCTGTTATCTTGTCCTTCTCTCAAGCTTGGGTCTTATGTCTTCCTCACCTGCCTTAATGTCCACCATGGGTGTTCTGGCTCCTCTCTCTCCTCAGTATACCACCTGGCCATGTACACAACACCCAGTCCTTTGTTCTGTGGGCTGATTTTCCTGAGAGACTGATCTCATGAAGGTTGGTATTGGGCCATTTTTAATTAATTAATTCCATGTACACAACACCCAGTCCTTTGTTCTGTGGCCTGATTTTTTTTTTTGTTTGTTTGTTTTTGAGACAGGGTTTCTCTGTTTAACAGCTCTGGCTGTCCTGGACTCGCTTTGTAGACCAGGCTGGCCTCGAACTTGCAAAGATCCGCCTGCCTCTGCCTCCCAAGTGCTGGGATTAAAGGCGTGCGCCACCACCGCCCAGCAAGCCTGATTTTTTTGACAGGGTATGATCTCATGAAGATTGGTATTAGGCATTTATTTATTTATTTATTTTTGGTTTTTTGAGACAGGATTTCTCTGTGTATCCTTGGCTGTCCTAGACTTGCTTTGGAGACCAGGCTGGCCTCAAATTCACAGAGATCTACCTGCCTCTGCCTCCAGAGTGCTGGGATTAAAGGTGTGCACCACCACACCCAGCTATTTATTTATTTATTGAGATGGGGTCTTACTATGTAGACCAGGCTGACTTTGAACTCACAGAGGTCTGCCTGCCTATGACTCCCAAGACATAGGGATTTAAGGCTTGTGCCACTATCAGTACTGCAACATTCCAATTCATTTAATTTCATTCATTTTTACTTAGTGAATATCTAATGTTCCTACAGGCACTGAGCCAGGTGTGGGAGACTCCAGGTAGCTCCCACTCTGGAGGACACCCTGATTGGGATGTGGCCCTTCAGATAACAGACCATAGCAACATAGCTCAGGCTCTAGGAGAGACAGCAGATGGTACAATAGAATAAGTCCTCTATCTTCAGAGATTGGGAGACTTTTCCAGAAGGTAGTAAGACTGGGGAAGTAGTTTTCCAAGGGGAAAGAGAATTAAGCTAGTCCCAGCAGAGAGACTACTCAACCTACATGTTTGTGGAGCCAGAACATGGGGTGCTGCTGGGAAGGAAGTCAGTGTTCTGACTGCTTGGTTGTCAGGCCAGGGCATGGGTCTCCATTCAGTGGATAGAGGGGAGTTACCAGAGGCTGGCTTTGCCATGGAGTCTATGAAGATAACTAGCAGCTATGGAGAGTGATGTAATGTGGCCCAAAAGAAATGGAGGCACCACAAGGCTGAAATGGGCTTGACAAGGGCGTTTGAACCTGCTAACTTTGGTCTGAGAGTTGAAGGGTTTGGGGTACACAGTACTCCTCTTCTCCCCTAGAGGGCCCGTTACCTGACCAAAGTCCCAGGGCTCTTCCTGAATGCAGTTAGCTGTGCCCAGGTAGATAAGGCCGTTCTGGTTCAGTAAGTATTCAGTGCGTTGAGCCTCGTTCTGCAGAAATACAGCATCATCTGGCAAGAAGCAGGAGAGGTGAGGGCCTGAGGGTGTGGGGTCTGTCCTCCATGCCAGGTTTCTGCCCTGCCAGCCCAGCTTGGGTTTGGTTTCAGCCCTTTCTTGCATCTCTGGGCCTAATGAAACTCAGGAGGGTCCTTCTCACTGCTCACTTTAGGACCGGGCCCAGACACGCTAATCAAGGTGTGGGCAGAAAGAAGCCAACCTTAAAAAGCCTAATGGTTTCCAGAAGAGGTTTGAAAATGAGAATCCTACTGGCTCAAAGGAAATCAGGAACATCCTAGGGAGTATCCCAGTGGCTTGCCAGGCCTTTCCTAGAAGACCAATTTGTAACAACAAGAAAGTGTATCAGGGGAAGTAGCAAAATAAACCCAGAAATTAAACACAGGTTAAGCAGAGTGAATAGAGGGACCGGGTGGGAAGGATCAGAGGGTTCAAAAGTGGAATTCTCAGCACTTGGCTTCTGTGTTGAGGGGTCCTCTGGGTCCAGGGCGATCACAGTCCTTTCCTGGTGCCTCTTGGTTCCCTTATCCAATTGCTAGGCTAAACATCAAGAAGAGACTGTAGATCAGAGAACAACTTTGGATTGTCAGTCCCAGTCATCCATCTTGTTTGAGGCAGTGTCTCTTCGCCCCTGTGTAAGGTAGGCTAGCTGACCTACAGGCTTCTATGGATTCTCCCGTCTCCTCTCTGCCTCCTGCCGTTCTGAAGCAGGTTGCATCTGGTTTTCTCCTGGATTCTGAGGACCTGAACGCCATCATCAGGCTTTCTCAGCAATGACTTTTACCTGCTGAGCCTTCTCCTCACTCCTAGATATCTTTTAATGAGACCGTTGTTCACTTTAGGGAGCTGGAAACATCATGGGGTTCAGCTTGTCTTGCCAAATTTTCTCTCTTGGCTACAGAAGCATTAAGCAGTAGAGGGTTGCCCAGGCACCCGGTACTGTCTCTGCTTCCTGTGTGCTGGGATTAAAGGCCTGTGCTACCACACTCAGTCTGTTGGAACCTCCTTCAATCACCTCTCAGAGAAGCAGAACCAATGGCTTCCACTGCCTAATTCCTCCATAGAAGGGCTTCCTCGTTGGGATCCTATAAATGGAGCAAGAAGGCAGGAATCCTAGCAGTGGAATCAATTGTGGATTCCTTCAGAACCCATTGCTGCCCTGAAACTGTCCTGCTGGGACTATATTTTGGCTGCTCTGAATTTAGACTCTGAGCCAGTCATCTGGGAAGCACTAAAGCCTCAGCTTTGGGAGGATGCCTCCAAGATCTTCCTCTCAGTATGTGGAGAAATGTGGGACTCCCTCAACAGAAAGATCCCAAAGCCACAACAAGCAACACGGGGTGAGGGACATCCAAATAGACACAAGTTCCCATTTGCCTCTTCACTTGCCTCTCCCCACGCAACAAAAATAAGAAGGGCCTGAGCTGAGGACAGGCAAGACCATCTAAAGCAGTGGCCCTCTACCTTTCTAATGCTGTGACCGTTTAATACAGTTCCTCATGTTGTGGTGGCCCCCCAACCATAAAATTATGTCATTGCTACTTCAAAACTGTGATTTTGCTACTGTTATGAATCATAATATAAATATTTGTGGCTTCCAATGGTCTTAGGCAGACCCCATGAAAGGGCCATTTGACCCCCACTCCAAGGGGTCTCGATCCACATGTTGAGAACCATTGATCCAAAGTAAGGGGTGTGTCCTGGAGGTCCCACCCTTGACATGAGAAGTGAACTCCTTTGGCTTCAGGCACCATAGAGGAAAGAGTCTGGGGTTTGGCTGTAGTTGTGGGGCTGTAGAAATCTGGGGAAATTATTTTCCTTTCCTATATTTCCTCTGGTCTCCAAGCCCTATCTTATAAAGGGGGCCCTTCAGGCTGACAGTGAAATTATGGAAAGGAAATGGAAGTATGTATCTAGAGTCTTGAAGCTAGAAAGCTAGAAGAAATGTTTTCCATTCTCTGAATCAACTCATAAGCATCTGAAGCCTTAAGATGTGTGCAACGGATTAAAAAGGGAAAGAGACTTGGTCTTCAAAATGAGAAGGAAAGGACAATGTCCCATTCTACAAAACAGCCTAAACCAGCACCAAAGTTTGACAGTAAGACAAGTGCATACTTGTAATATGAAGTCCCAGGGATCCCAAGATAGGGCCTGATCGGGCCTGAGCGGGCACTTGCTGGAAATTAGTGCTGGTTTTGTCCATGGGCCTGCGGCAGGTGCTCCCTGTTGGGACTGCATCCCATCTCTGCTTCCCTTCATCCCTGTGGCACTCAGACTAGCTTAGGGCCAAACTTACCTCTATTCCAGGGATTAAAAAGCAGTGTGAATTGGCCCAATGGGTATTGTTTCCTGCCTAAAACCTGAAGCAGGAGTGAGTAGCGGCCAATGACAGCATACACGGGAGTGGTCACAGAGATGGTCCAGTGCTGGGCATCTCTTTCCTCCACAACTGCACTCCATTCTTTTCGGTCCCCCAGAGAGGAAATTGGAAAGATGGCTTGGGTCCTGTTGGTCTTGGAAGGCTGCTCTCCTGCAATGCCAGTAATAAATTTCATTTGGACTTCCAGGTCACAGCTCAGTGATAAATAATAAATCAGTAATAAGTCAAGGTCTTACAAAGATGGAGGAGGTGCCAATTAATTTTGGAGGAGAAGAAAAGAGGTCCTCCTATAATGAGGAACAGTACAGGATGATGAGGGGGGACATAGTCTCTTGGTGCTTATGCACCTATGCCTATGAAAGGGCCACAGTCTACAAAATGGGTGTAATAAAGGTACAACCATCCCTCCAATCCAGGGGTATTGATTCCAGGACCTCCTGCAATATCCAAACCCAAGGTTGCCCGTGTATCTTTAGATACACTATCATGGCATTGCATTTTTCTTGCATACTAGTCTTTTGATTACTTATGAATCCTTATGCAGCATGAATGCTGTATAAATAATCACTATGCTGTGTGCTTTAAGAGTTGCTGATGCCGGGCAGTGGTGGGGCACGCCTTTAATCCCAGCACTTGGGAGGCAGAGGCAGGCGGATCTTTGCAAGTTCGAGGCCAGCCTGGTCTACAAAGCGAGTCCAGGACAACCAGAGCTGTTAAACAGAGAAACCCTGTCTCGAAAAAACAAACAAACAAACAAAAAAAAGAGTTGCTGATGAAGACAGAAAGACTGAACTTGTTCAGTATGGGCACAATCTTTACCCAGGTATGTACCATCATGGTTGGCTGATTCTGAGGAAGAAGAACCCATGGACATGGAGGGTCTGTGAAGGGGCTAAATTAGATATTGCATGTGAAGTATTTGGTTCAGTAGATGATACATACTATAGATTTCAACAATTAGCATAGACTAGATGCCACACGTAGCCAGAGTTAAACCCACTCAGCCTTTCCTAAAAAGTTTCATACAAAAAGAAGCTCTTAATGGTGGTGCTGCCGAAGCACTTCAGACTTGTAATAAGCAGCACTTCTCATGCACATCATCTGGTAAATGCTCACAATAGCCTCTTGGCGGATCAGGACAGCAAAGGCCCAGCTACAGCATGGACCATTTGTCCCTTGGGCTACTGAAAGGATGCTGAGGAGAGAATCCCCCTCCAGATCCCCAAATCCCCACAGTGGTCCAGGCCTGTCTCGCATACCAGTTTGTGCAATGAGAGCCACTTTCTTCAGGGCAGACAGAAATGTGTGGACTGGGGCACAGAACTTCAGGGTGATAGTAAAGGACTGTCCCCTCCTCAAAATAAGGTGCTGGGAGCTGATGGCTTTGGTGTGGTGCTCCTCATTGTTTTCTGCTGCCTGGAAGTCACAGCTCTTGATACTCAGACCTGTTGAGGGAAAAAATGGAAGTCATAGATATGAGGTAAGTGCAACAGCAGTAACAAAAGGAAGGGCATCTTCCAAGAGGGGCTGCAAGTCCTTGAACCCTGCCAGCTGTGCTACCTCAAGCCAGCAACTCTTTTCAACTTCAGCTTCCTTCCCCTTACACTAACCATCTCTCTTTGAAGAATTATAGGAAATGAATAAAATTATATACGTTCATATTTATATTTATGTGTTTGCATTTATTTTACATTAGCATAATGTCAAACATTTATTAAGGCCCATTGAATTTAATATTTGTTTCTGGTTCCAAATCCAAACAATGAATAAAATCTAGAATCTTGCACACTCCTCATATCCCCCCGCCCTTTTTTTTGAGCCAGGGCCTTGTGTATCCCAGGCTGGTCTTGAACTCCTCAATGTATCTGAAGTTGACCTTGAACTTCTGATTCTCCTGAATTTTCCTTCCAACTGCTGGGATTACAGGTGTGTATTTATGGGACTACTTCTGGGATTGAATGCAGGGTTTGTGCTGACTAGGCAAGCACTCTACCACCTGAGCTACATGCCTAGTCACACATTCAGTTTTTTTTTTTTTTTCGAGACAGGGTTTCTCTGTGTAGCTCTGACTGTCCTGGACTCGCTTTGTAGACCAGGCTGGCCTCGAACTCACAGAGATCCGCCTGCCTCTGCCTCCCGAGTGCTGGGATTAAAGGCGTGCGCCACCACCGCCCGGCTTACACATTCAGTTTTTTAAGAATACAATCAGGTAATATTAGAACTGGCTTTGAGTTCACTGAGTCAAATTCCCTTGTCTTAGAGATAAGAAGAGTAAGGCTGAGAATAGAACCAATTCACCAGAGATGATGCATGAGTTTTTATCTAAAGGCTCACCATCTCATGGCACTTGAAAGGAGGTGGCTGAGTGGATTATGACAGACTGTCAGTCAATCTTTATTTTGTGGTGAGAGAAGAAATAAGGAACAAGGAACATTTTTTTCTAATGCTCAAGAAGGGCTGGAGAGATGACTCAGTGGTTAAACCTGTACTTCCAGAGGTCCTAGTTTCAATTTACTACATCTACATGTCAACTTACAACTGTCTATAATGCTAGCTCCAGAACAGTAAATGTGTTCTTCTGGCCTTCAGCAATAGCAAACACAGACACACACATGGTATACATACATACATATATACATACATACATACATACATGCAGGCAAAACATTCATCCACATAAAATAAATAAAATCTTTTTTAAAAAAATCAAAAACACTTAGCAATCCCAAGAAACAAGACTGAAAAATAAAAGTTTAATTCTTCATGTATTGAAGGTGTGATATACATTTCATTTTGTTGACAGCAGGCCATTGGGAGCCTCCTCAACGAAAAATAGTGTGTCGTTTGCATGGGCTCAGCTGCTAGGAGAGAAAAGTTGTGGTTTTTTTGGTTGCAAGTGTGGAATAAGGTCTGATCTACTTCAAGGAAAAGATCTGACCCCAACACAAAGTCCTTTAGACTCAAGGACATGTTGTGACAAGTGCAGAATGCTCCCACTTCGGTCCCTAAACTTCATGGCTGAGTGCTCAAGAGCAGAGGGAAATAGTAGGAAAACAGCTTTCACTCCCCACTTTTCCTGTCATACTGATAGAGTAAACATATGATGATATATAATGACATAACACTGGGGGAAAGAACTGACGTTGAATCTGAAGATGCAAAGCTCCCTGCACATCTAGTCCTGGTACCCTCACCTACCAGCAAGGTGTTCAGGACATGCAGTGGATAGAACAGCTTCAGTTAAGCTGGGGTTTGTAAAGAGAGCAACAGCAGCAGCAAGACGTCATCAACGACTCTTTCCTGCTTGCACACTGGTTGTGGGGTGCAGATTGAGCCCGTCTTCTATGGGATGGGTGAGTTGGACCGGATGGTGCGAAGGGGAGCTGTCACACGATTTGAACCCAAGTACACTGGGCCCACACAAAAATCACAGCATCATGGCAAGAACTGTTATTCAGAATCCTTTGGACTCTTGTTCTGTCTGCAAGGCTTCCCTGCTTCTAATCTGAAAGGTTCCTGCTCACCTTCCAATACCCAGAGGCATTGCCTCGGAAGCCCTTGCTGACTTCTCCAGGTGGAGCTAGGTCCACAGCTCCCACAGTACTCTGCTCCCCTAAATCACTCACCCCATTTTATAGGTATCACCCACTGCTCTGTCTGCCAATCCCTGCTGGGAGCTTGCGGAGGGACTGTGTTTATTTCATTTCTGCACTCTTTGCCTAGCAATATGCCAAACATGATCCGTTTTGCAGTCGATGTTTTCCTCAATGACAGCACAAGAACGTGGAATCGGCCCTAAGAAGAGTTTCTCAGACGTGCCGGGTGCTCAGGCTGCTCCTATGCCGACTCTCACAGCTGAGCTGCCCGAAGCCGTGCATTTCCTCAATCATTCGTTTTATTGCCTTATGTCTGTCTCTGTTCGTTGCGCTTCTGTTCCCAGTTCCTACCATCCCTTCTCTCCTATTAGACTTTGAAGGTACGACCGCCTCAAGGTTTCCCAGACGTCTTCAGTTACTTTTCTATCACTGTGATAAAACACCATGACCAAAAGCAACCTCGGGTTTATTTCATCTTCTAACACATAGCCCATCATCCAGGGAAATCAGGGCAGGAACCTGGAGGCAGGAACTGAAGCAAAAGCCATGGAGGAGCGCTGCTGACTGGCTTACTCAGTCTGCCTTCTTGTACTATCCAGGACCAACAACCTAGGCTAGCACAAGCCACAGAGGGCTGGGCCCTCCCACATCAATCATCAATATAGAAAATTAACCACATGCTTGCCCACTGACCACTCCAGTGGGGATATTTTTTCAGTTGAGGTTTCCTCTTCCAAAATGAGTCTAGTCTGTGTTGAGTTGACATAAAACAAAACAAAACAACTAGCCAGCACAGCGGGTGTATCTCATTTGTATCACAGCCTAGAGAGTTGTAACTATTTACATTTTGTTGATCCTGGGCTATGAATATAAATGTATATAATCATCAACACCATTCCACCATCAAAATTGCAATTAAAATAACCATTCAGCCACCTACCCCATACTCACAACCCCATCATTTTCCTTTCCATTCCATATACCTTCCACTCCATATTCTGTCCATTCCATATGCCTCCCATTCCATATACCTCCCACTCCATATAACTCCCATTCCATATACCTCCATTCCCACCCCTCACATCTTACCCACCCTACAGTCACCTCCATTACCAACCTGTTTCTTTTAATAAAACATGTGTCATAATGACCACCACAGCAGCCAAGAACTGACTTAGCTTACTTTGCCCCATGGTTGCCGGCTACTTGAATCCACTTGAGCACAGGAAATGCTTGCCTCAAACTCCTGCCTCTGGACTCTCTCTCCAAATCTCTCTCCACACTGGAAAAGATGGAGGCCTTCTGTTGGTTTAAAAGTCTGTAAAAACCAAATTCCCCTCACTCCTCTTGTGAGTCTGCTGACAGGTTTCTTGTCTCCTACTCCCTCCTTGCTGCTATCTCCTAGACCAGCTGCTGGGAGTGACCCTTCTTTCTTTCATGATCTCTCTTAGCCAGGAGGCTTAGGCAGGGTTCTGTCTGTCAGGCTGGAGTGAAAACTCCTGGGGAAGACTTGCTAGCTGGAAAAAAACTCAAAGCCTGATTCTTCAACGACCTCAAGACTTCCTCAGAGATGTTTTCTGGACAACTCTAGCCACTGCTGCCAACAGTGGATCCATACCCAGTGGATCCATACCCAAAACTGAACATCCTGCCCTAAGTAAATTACAAGCCGTCACTTACCACATGTATGTCTGTAATCCATCTGTTTGAAAGAGATAAGGAAATAGAGGGTGTTGGAAAAGAAAATGCTCAAGCCAGGGCCCTGGCTCTTCCAAGATGACCTGCTTTGGGACAATGAACCAGAGAGGATTTAGAATTGTTTGGGACTTGGCTCTAGCCTTTCCACTTCCTCCTTGGTTAGTCATTAAGAATAAAGTCACAGGAGAGGGTCTTCTGTCTGGGCCCCCTGGACTTTCTAGATCTTTGCCTGGGCTTCCCAGTGTATGTCGAGGGGCACATTCAGAGGCAGTTGGTGTGTGAGATACCTTTGGAAGGATGCAGAACAGGCCACACAAGCACTGGTTCCTGTGGACAGAGAAGCAGAGAAGCTGCCGTTCACCCATTTAAAACTTTTAACTGTAACCTGCTTGAAGGATATTATGATGAAAAGAATAAAGAAAGAAACCCTGTTGCCTGCTAACACCCAAATAAGATGCCTCCCCTAAGAATTGAAGAAGCTAATTTTTCATTATTTTATTTACCTGGAAAACACAAATCTAAAAATGATGATTAAAAAGTGGCTAAGCTCTGGGCAGCACCAGCATTACTGAAGCCAGTAGAGTAGTTTTCATACCATATAGCAGTTTTCATTTCACTAACCAGATGGAAATATAATTAAAGCCCTAACTTGCAGTGCTTAATAATGAAAGGTAAAATTTTCAGAAATAAACTTGAGGGATGTGAAAGAGCCATGAGGAAATCTATTGAGGGACAGAAAGAAGGCTTTAACAGATAAAAATGTAACTCACAAGCTTGGATAGGATTCTTCAGCATCATTAAGACACCAAATTTCCCAGGCTGATCTTAACATTCATGTAGCCCCAGCAAAAGCATCAAAACAATTTTTCTTTGAAACCAGGTAAGCTGATTTTAAGTTTCAAAAGGAAACGTCGAAAATGGAAACGACATATGATCAGGGTTCCTAGATATTAAAACATGATAACCCTTATAACTTAGAAATGTATGCATTAAATGTACTAAATGCTGTACTTTGAATCAGTGAAGGAAAAAAAAAGATTCATTAGTAAGTGGTTTGGGGACATTAGCTTGCCATAAACTTGACTTCCTATTAGACCATATAAATAAATTGCAGATGGATCCAAACTATAAAAGTAGGTGCTGGAGATATGGCTCTGTCATTTAGAGCACTCAACTGCTCTTCTAGAGGACTCAGGTTCAGCTCCCAACACTCATTTGATGACATATAACCATCTGTAACTCCAGTCCCAGGGGATTCTAAGCCCTCTACTGGCCTCTGCAGGCACCAGGCACCAGGCACACAAAGCACACACACATACACACAGGCAAAACACCCATACACATAAAATAACAGTTAAAAATGTATCCTTTTAAAATTACTGTGTATGTGTGTGTCTGTGTTCCCGAATGTACATTTGTATACCACATACATGCAAGAGTCTGAGAAGGTCAAAAGAAGGCTTTGCATGCTTTGGAATTGGGTTATAAGTTATAAGCTACCATGTGGGTGCTGAGAACTGAACCTGGGTACTCTCTAAGAGCAATGACCTCTGATCCAACACTCTGGCCTCATTAGAGCTAATTCTTTTGACTCAGCTGCTCCAACTGGGCAAAATGAAGTTTTTCAGGTATAGTCAATTCAGTGATACCTAAAAAAAGCAAACAATGGAAAGTAACCCAAACAGCCACTAACAAGATATCAATAGCTAGACAGTGATACATGAATTCAGTAGAATACAAAGGTGAGCAGAAAGGAATTTCTGTCTATAAACAGATATGGAGCAATTTTCAAGAAATATTATTAATTTTAAAAAGTGAGACATGGGACAACAAAGAGCACAAACAGCTTTTGCATAAAGGGTATATGTGGGGAGGACACATATGAGTTTGCTTGTATTTACCCAGAGCATTTCTGGAAAGTTCCTGCATCTGGACATGGACATTCAGTGTCCAGCAGTAAGACTTTCTTCATCATTTTGTGCCTTTGTATCATGAGCATGTATTTTTACGTTAATATTAAAAATAATGAAAACTTGCAAGGAGAAGAAAGGTCTTACTAAAGAACCACATTCACCATAGAGACCTCCTCCTTGGATGGATAATGGGCAAAGTTGAGGGTTTGTTCCACTTTGTGAGGTTTCTGCTATGTTTCAAACCATCTAGCAAAGACAGTCTCCTCTGCTAATGTGGAATTCCCATGAAAACTTCACAATATCCAGTCTCTGGCAGTTTTCACGGTGGGGGGGCATTTTTAGAGGAGCCTGGAATAAGACAGACACCCCTGTTGCTTGATTCAGCCAGGAAAGTTAAGACGTGAAGAGGAAGTGGGGATAGGGGGTGGGGGCTGACCCAAAATGTCCATCCTGCTTCCTGAACACCCATGCCTTTTCACTTTCCAGCTCCTTGCAGAAAACCAGCCTCCCCAGCTGGTGTGTCCCAAAGGTGGGTTTGTTTTTTTAAAAACTATTTTTTTTTAAATTATTTTGGGACTGGAGAAATGGCTGTTAAAAGCACTGGTTGTTTTTCCAGAGGACCCGGGTTTAATTCCCATCACGCACTTGGCAATTCACAACTGACTATAACTCCTGTTCCAGAGGATTTGATACCCTCACAGAGATATACATGCAGACAAAACACCAATGTACATGAAATATAAATAGATAAATTATTTTTAAAAATAAAACATTTTTTAAAAAGGTATTTTGACCACTCTTGTGCACCAAAAACTATTTTGGGTTCTGATAAATTAGATTGATATTTCTGTCTCCTGGAAGCCTGTGTTCCAGCAGGGGGAGACAGATACTTCTTGGTGCCTAGAACAGCTTGGCAGTCCAATCTGCCTTTAGATAGGTGTGGAGTGGAGGTCAGGATGGG
Source organism: Lophiomys imhausi (assembly GCA_907164525.1). NCBI lineage: Eukaryota > Metazoa > Chordata > Mammalia > Rodentia > Muridae > Lophiomys > Lophiomys imhausi. The sequence continues at coordinate 136,616 of CAJQZJ010033726.1, forward strand.
CTTCCTCAAGGGTGGTACTGAAGCTGTGAGGATAAATAGGCCCTGGCTAGCTGGGTGTTGTGGGAGAAGATGGAACAGTACATGCAGAATCGCTCATGCAGGGAGCAGGTGAGAGTCGTGGGTGCAGTTGGGGGCTTGGGGTTTACTCTTGGAACAGTGGGAGACCATTGAAACATATTTGAAGCAAGTATCACCAAGTCAGATTTTTTAAATGCCATAAACTGGCTAAAATAAAGAAAGTGATTTAGAGGGCTAAGAGAGAAAGGGAGTTGACCAATAAGACAAATCTAGTAATGGCTCAAGTGAAAGATACCAATGATTTCATTAGGGAATATTGAAGGGATATGTGAACAGATTTGAAAAGAAAAGTAATTGAAACCCATGTTAACGGGAATAGAAAGAGCAAAGAGTTCTTTCAGCATGACTCCCAGGCTCATGTAAGCTGTGCTTTCCAAAGCCTTTTCTCGTGCACCATCTCCTAAGATCTCAACCTTAGATTTGTAAGCCAAATAAGGAACCAGAGTCTCAATTTTGTTGGTATAGGAAGTACACGCTTATGAATGAGTGAATTCATGAAGCAGTCAATTAATATGCTACCTCATTCCAGAATTTTAGAAGGCTAATAATAAAGCATGACATGACAGAAGAACATACAGAATAATGCCAACAGTGAAGGAGTGGAAGTGGCCTGCAAACAGAGCCTTGACTGAGGCTAAAGGAGGCACAGCATAACCTACTGTCCACAGGCTGTCCACAGTCCACAGGCTAGGCATTGGGGCTTCCCCAGCAGCTCACAGCTGTTCAGTTGGGGTTTTGGTTTTGTTTTGTTTTAGAATTTTCTTACTGATTTCTGCTTCTAGAATAAGGAGACTAGTTATGATCAGTTCTACTGAGAACCAGCAAAGCTAGATAAAAGGGTGAAAATACCTGTTTGAAGTCATCATGTCAGCAAGGACTGTCAGGGTCAAGATTTTAGGAGGGGAATAGAGATGATGATAACCCCAACTGCTACCTTTCCATAGACATTTGCTGACTCATAGGTGGTCCATAGACATTTGCTGACTCATAGTTGGTCCATAGACATTTGATGACTCTAGTTGGTAGGTGAGCATGCAAGAATCTGAGATGTTTTGGCAGCCTCACAAAATTGGAGTTCTAGGTTCTTCAAGGATGAAGGATCCCAGACTTCTGTCGGGACTAAAAAGGGGCTCCAGGATAAAACATAGCAAATTAAAAAATAGAAACCATTTTTATTTTATAATTTTTAAGATTTATCTTATTTTAATTAGTTAATTTGTTTTATGTGTGGGTGTTTTGCCTGCATGTACAATCTGTGCACGTGTGTACAATGCCCATGAAGGTCAGAAGAGGGTATGAGATCCCTAGAAACTGGAGCTACAGGTAGTTGTGAGCTGCCATGTCAGTACTGGGAATGGAACTCAGATCTTTTTCAAGAACAGCCAATGCTCTTAGCCACTGAGGCATCCCAGAAAAAAAAAAAAACAGTTTTAAACTAGCCCCAAGTACAATGCTTTACCCCCATTCAAACTGGCACAGAGAATATTGTAGGTACCTGGGAAATGGAGGCTTATGAGAAATGCCTCGTTTTTGGGAAAATGAAAGTAACTTGTGGGAGATATCTCCCATCCAAGTACTAACCAGGCCCGACCCTGCTTAGCTTCCGAGATCAGACGAGATCGGGCGCGTTCAGGGTGGTATGGCCGTAGACTTATGGGAGATATCTAAGATGGTGCTGGCCGGAAGATGCCGGGCGGAATTGAAGCCCGATGGTGGGTGTAGCTGATTGGGTGAGCAAGACTTCCATACTAGTGATCAGTGCATGTTCACCATGTTACCAGGCTTGTGCCATGTGATGTAATAGGATGACCTTTAATGTGATTGGCCCACATTGCCTCATGTGGAAACACCCATATGGTTCTGTATATAAGCCAGAGAACGAAATACTAAAAACAGGAAATGCTTAGACATCACCCCTGTTGCATTTGTTTGTCTTCGGAGTGAAGGCTGGAGATTTGGGCAGGCAGCACACTCACCTTTCCCTGAGAACCCCCTTGTGTGGTGACCACTGTGTCTGGGGCCACCACAGAATATTCTCCAGAGGAAATTAGCACCATCCAGAGCCAGATGTTGAACAAAGAACTGTCTCTCACATGCCCACAGATCCACTCATGATCGCAGCTCTTACAGTTCCTGGATTCCCTTGCTAGGCCAGGCTCATGACTTGCCTCCCTTCAAGGAACCTCCTTGCTCTCCCTACAGTCAAAGCCAAGCCTCACCCTAGTGGAAGCAGGAGAGCTCTGGCTCTCTGATATCAACAGTTAGCAATCAAGTTCTCTTTGTCTGTACTTAGGGAAAAGCAGCGAGTCCCAAGATGGCACTGGGTGCTTCCTGGATACTAGAAAGTGAGGCCTCAGAGGTAGGTATGGAGCTGTTACATTATGGCATGTGAGTGCTCACTGCTGGCCAGTGAGAAGAGGGTGATGAGGAAAGACTGGAAATGGGTTTATAAGATCAAAGATGAGCCGGGCGGTGGTGGCGCACGCCTTTAATCCCAGCACTTGGGAGGCAGAGGCAGGCGGATCTTTGTGAGTTCAAGGCCAGCCTGGTCTACAAAGCGAGTCCAGGACAGCCAGAGATATTCAGAGAAACCCTGTCTCGAAAAACCAAAAAAAAAAAAAAGATCAAAGATGAGAGAGCAACAGAGCATGGGCAAGAAGCTCTAGCTGTTGCCACCACCTGGCCTTCCCACACAGCCAGTGTCAGACTCTATGGATATCCACGAGCTGTGGGGGAACGAGGCACGAGCTGTGGGGGAACGAGGGCCTCTACTACTTCCTTGAGCTTAGATTGGCTTATGGCAGTAGCACGAACATCTTTAAACCAAAGGGAGGACCTCTGGGAACACTGGGCAGGATGGCACAGTGGGCATCTGGACTCAGACTTTGCTGCATGTATTAAAGAAGTCACCTCGTCTCTCTGAATCAGGTAGTCTTTTGATTGTAAGCAACCAAAACCATTTTCTGTCAACTTAGCCCAAAACGACAGAGAATGAGGGATATCCTTGATTGTGAAGTGAGGTAAAAGGAGAATGGGGCTCAGACCAGGAGAAGGTATAAGCCAGGGTGGTTGAGGGGTCCTGGCAGCAGTGAGGAATGATACGTACTCTCTCCTCTGCTGTAAGAAGCATGGACTGTGGGTTAGGCTTCTTTCTTCTCTGGCTTACTTGCTCTGCATCAAAGCCCTCAGAGAAGAGTCAGATTTGTCCAGCATAAATAACGTGCCCACACAGGTTGTGAGAAAGCAGAGTATCTCAGCTAAGGGGACCCCCAACACAGAGCCACAAGCAACAAGCCCCAACAAGAGAAACTCTTCACAATCCTTTCACACTTGAAGCTGCACTGGATGCTGGAAGAAGAAAGTTGCATTCAGTGCCTTGGGGATTAGAGGGTTGAGGGGATGGGGATGGCTGGGGAGGACTTCAGTTTATTCCCCAGTCTAGAACATTTGACACAGAGATACTCAATAAATGTTAAGTGAGCCAATGAAAAACCAGCCTTGTGGTTAGGGAAGGCCTTGGCTCAAATGAACGACTCTGGTGGGGACTGCAAGCTACTACAGCTGGCCAGGGTGAAGAACTCATCCTTACATCTCGTTGATTCACAAGAAGTCTGCTCGGTGCTACAGAGGAGAATCTACTCTAAGCCCTGACACAGCAGGTAGGGACTGGGCCCCAGGATGGAGAAGAAGCAGGACTACAATAACATTGGCCCAGTTTTTTAGGTGGCCACCTGAAGATCTTCATCGCCTTCTACTTGCCTCATGTTTTTCCCTCCTACTCTGACCTCTAACCATCCCAATGGGTTGGAGATTCTGGCTGCTTCACTTGTCTTCATCACTTTCTGATCCTGTAGTCCCGTTTTTTGACCATCTCCTAGTATTTTAGTTCCTAATATACGTCACTTCCTCCAGGAAGCCTTCCTTAACACACAGTTTGAACTGAACTGGTTCACCCTCCTTGTTCTCCTACAACACTCTGGTTACCTCACTAATGGTTCTCACCACTCTTTGTTAAAAAGCTCCTTGGAGCCGGGTGTGGTGGCTCATGCCTTTAATCCCAGTGCTCAGGAGGCAGAGGCAGGTGGATCTCTGTGAGTTTGAGGCCAGTCTGGTCTACAAAGTGAGTCCAAGACAGCCAGGGCTACACAGAGAAACCCTGTCTTGAAAAGAAAAAAAAATCTCCTTGATAGTTGGGAGGGCTTAGTAGGTAAGGGCTAGTCCTTGAACTCATGTGGCAGAAGTAGAAAACTAACTCCCTCAAGATGTCCTCTGATGATACATGCATGCTGTGACATTTATGTACCCACACATGCATGCTCACACACAAAAATAAGTGTAAAAATATTAAAATAAAACATTAAAAGTCTTTAAAAATCTCACACATAGTTTATATTTTTCAAATGCCTACACTTGAGCTCCTTGAGAGCTGCTATGGTCCTTCGTATATATGCAGTGCCAGCCTGCCTTAGGGCCTTGTGGCTAGAAAAACTCAGTAGTTATTTGTTGAGCCAGCTGATGAGTGTGGGGTTAACAACAGGACTCAGGAATAAGTCTGAGGATGTGGCAGCTGAAAACTCCCAAGTACTTCAGAGGTACTCTGTCAGATGTGCCTCTCCATGGTGTTTTATTTAAATGATTTCTTGTTGTTGTCATATAATAATTATAGGATAAAATAATTATATGTTACTTCCAGCTGTGCCACCAGCGCCCGGTTCTCAGATGAGTCTCCGCGTGACAACCAGCTTACTAGGGGTAATTCCCACCACACCCCTTCTCTCCCTCTGATTAACGACATTGACCCTTTTTTTAATATGTAATGGAAGTCATTAACTTCTTTATTTAATGTCTGAACATTTACTAGGACATCTGTCTTAGTCACAATAGCCGGTGCCTGGAGGGCAGAAGGATCATGCCTTTCCTTGGCAGTGTCCTGGCAAAGTAAGTCCAAAGTTGTATTGTGTGTAGTAGCATCCAGGCAGGGCCGGGTTTGAGTGACCCTGAACGTAAGGTGGGACTAGTGGACTATTTCGTTCTCCACCAAATAGATATTTGACTTTTACCTCATTGACTTTTACCTCCTGACCGCCAGCCAGCAGCGGGCCTGTAGGAACACAAGTGCACTGGATAGAGACCCTAGGGCTGTGAGAACTGAAGAATGCTTCAATGTCATATGGAAAGTATTTTTAAGGAAAGGCCAGGGCAGAGATCTCCAGGGATTTTTTTTTTTCTCTTTTTGCCAAGAAACTAAGACAGAGCATGTGCATAAAGACACCTTGGGGATTTTCGCTCTTTGGCCTGGATTGGGATAGGCACCTGTCAAGATGTTTAGTGTGTATCTCCTATGTTCCCACTAGAATGTAGGCTCCAGGACGCCCATGCTTTTGCTTTCTTTACTGTCTTGTCTCTTATACTCAGAGTGGTATTGTTGTACTCTGGAGACTCATAAGTACTTCTTGTATGAGCAGATAGGCTCAGACATTGAAGCAACAGGAAACTAGCAACTGAAGGGCAGAGGGGAGCTCTGAAGAGGAAGTGGTGGTTACTCGAGGTGAAGGAGGTGAGAGCAAGGAAAGGAATGAAGATCGGTGATGCTGCTAAGTCATCACAAAGGCAAAGCAACGCGAGCTGCTAGGCCTGTCTTCTCCTGACTTCTGTGCCAAGGCACACTTCTGTACAGATACCTACCTATGGGAGAAGCCCTGGGTGCTGCAGAGTCCTGGCAAGTTGTGTAAACAGCCCAGGTAACTAACTGTCCCTGGCATCTCTCTGGCTGCTGATGTCACCGTCTGGTGAGACCTTTATTTTAAAATCCATACCATTGGCATATCTCAGAGTTTATTTTATTTTTCTTTAAAATTTTTTTTAGATTTATTTACTTTTACTCTATGTGTATGACTTTTTTTTGTCTGTATGCATGTATGTGTACCACGTGTGTGGTGGTTGGATCCCCTGGAACTGGGGTTACAGATAGTTGTGAGTCACCATGTAGGTTCTGGGAACTGAACCCAAGTCCTTTGCAAAAAGCATGCTCTCAACCACTGTGTCATGTCTCCAGCCTCTGCCCCAGGGTTTATAAGCCAACATCTACATACACATTCTTGTAACCCTTGATATCTTTAAACTTATTGCTCCTCAGATTAGCTTGGATCTGCCTTTGGCCACTCTTGAAAGGGACAGTCTTCAGAGTGATGCTGGCTCTGTGATAGGGTTTGAGGACTCCAATGCTGCAACAGAGAATGGAGAATGTCAGAAAATCCTTTTCCCTTTCACTTCCTGGACTCTGTTCTGGAGCTCCTGTGTCTGGCCTAGGGGCCTGATAATGCCACAGGCAGGATACAATGAGAGGGAAGGCCAAGCGCTCCCAGCACTTACAGAACTCTCTGCTGCTTCTTAAAGAGCCCACTTCCTTCCACGGTCAGCACACAGTCCTCAACTGGCTCTGAGAGTGGGTTTGAAAAGACCACCTGGACAGTGAGAGGCTGACTCACAAAGGCAGCGCCTAGAACCTAGAATAGGCAAAGAAGCAAGACACCAGTCATTGTCCACCATTCACTGGGTGCTGGTGTGTAGCACTGTTTTGTAGGGTGTCAGAATATACCATCCCAAATATGCCACTTTGGCCTAAGGATTATTTGAAGCAATAAGAAGGAACAGGAAATGCTCTCTGGCCTCCATCCACGTACCTGAAGGCATACATTTATAAAGGTGCATCCCTACCCCTTCCTTCTACCCAGAAGGTCAAAGTTCATCACATTGGTCCCTGTGCTGGTTGTTTTTTGTCAAGTTGATAAGAGCTAGTGTTATCTAGGAGAAGAGGTATCATCAGTTGAGGATTTGCCTTCGCCTTCATCATATTGGCCTGTGGGCAAGTCTGTGGTGGCTTTTTCTTGATTGATATGGGAGTACTTAGTTCACTGTGAGAGGTACCACCCCTAGGCAGGTGCTCCTGACTGTATAAGAAAGCAAGATGAGCAAGCCATGGGCAGCAAACCAGTAAGCAGCGTTCCCTCTCGGTTCCCAACTCTATGTGAGTTCCCTCTGTGACCACTATACCCTTGTCTCCCCAGGTTGGTTTTGGTCAGTGTTTTATTCCAGCAACAGAGAAGCATACTAGAAGAGTCCCTCGTCCCTCTCAGCCTGGAGAGGGCACTGAGGCCTCCACACGGCAGTTTCCCACCTAGCCCTCACTTACCTCAGGTTTCCCATGTATTTACCTTCTCATAATTTGCTGCCCCTAGAAATGCAAGACCTTTCCCATCTCTCTTCACTTCTCTCAACATGTGTTTGCGCTTTTGCTAAGATGCCGTTTGAACCTACTTGAGACTCTGAGGTGCTTGCTGTCAAGAGGGCCTCACCACCTTACATAGTGGGATCCAGGAGATGGATTAGTCCCTGGAGACAGCACTTCAAAGAAAGAGCTCTGAACCCCTTCCAACTCAGAAAGGCCACAGAGGCCCTACTCTCCCCTTTTGACACTTCAAGAAGCAGAGGCCTAGGGGGTTTACCCAAGGACAGACGGTCGGAAAATGGCAAATCAAGTCTGACTTGACCTAGAGGTGGACTCCACTGAGACATTATCATCTGGACTCTTTCCTCATGTTTACCCCCGGAAGACAACACAGGAAGCAGCACAAGAAAGGCTCTCTGAGCCCACGGCTTAAACTCAAGGAACCATACAAAAGGCCTCTAATAGTACCAGGAGATGAAGACCCCTCCATAAGCTACTCCCTCCTGGGGGAACCAGAAGAAGCAAAGAAGGGACGAATTCCTGAGTGGGCCTGCTTGTGTCCCTTCCAGAGTTCAGGGACCCAGGAAAGTTTTTGTTTTTGTTTTTAAGGAAGTTTTTTTTTTAAGAGACCATTCTTTGCCTACATTAATCATGATGCCTGGGTAAGTCAAGGTAATGATCTTGTTCACCAGGATTTTCTCAGGACTGTTCTTCTCCTCACCCAGGGCGCTGATGCGAATTAGCTTGTCGGTTGACAGATACTGGCTGTACTGAGAGTAGAGGATTTTGCAAGGGTAGGTCTTTTCTAGGGAGAGAAGACAAGAAGAAAGAAGTGAGAATGGCTGAGAAAGTCTCTGGGCCTGAGTTGGATCTGATGGTCTTTCTATGTAGAAGGAGCCAGTGTACACCATCCAGTTTGGCTGAAACAGAAACTATCCTTTCAGATGGGAAAATTGGAGTTAAGAAAGGAAACATAGGTTGCCCAGTCATTCTGAGGTCCCAGCCAAAGTCTGGATGACTTCAAAGCTCTCAGGTTTTCACCAATAAATGGGCTACTTTCTTCAGAGGTAGTAAAGGGGGTCAGCCAGAGGAAGGAAGGAGGAAGAAAGAAGTAGGAAAGGAAGAGAGAAGGGCTACAGGAAGGTACAACCATGCATGTACCTTCTTCAGGGAACAGTGTGATGAATGCTGTGTCCTGCCAGAATGGGGCCAGGGGGCTGCCATCGTGCAACAGAGACTGGGCACTCAAGTTGAGTTTGAGATCCTTGAACTGAGGTGACATGTTGACAGCTAACAGGACAAAATTTATGTCTTGGCCCATGTTGGGTGGGTCCAGCAGCTCAAACGTCAAAGAAACCTGGACGACATCACTGGGCCGAAGGGAAGGTGTATGCAGGCTCCTAGGAGTGCCCTGCCTCGATAGTTCAGAGCTGAAGGGATTCAAGTCTGCTTGGGGGGGGCCCTTGACACCTTCCAGCGTCTAGCTTCTGTAGAGCCTTTAGATACACCTGTCTCTCTTGAAGGGAACCTAGAAGGATAGGATATAGTATTAGCAATGGCCAGGCTGACCCAGGAGGTAAGCCTTGGCTGAACATATTACCCTCAGCACCTCCACCAACAAAACTACAAGACGCAAAATCAACATATGAAAATCATTTTCAAAGGGTTGGAGAGATATCTCAGCAGTTAAGAGCACTTGCTGCTCTAAACAGGACCAGAGTTCAGTTCCCAGGACCACATGAGGGGATCCCAACCACCTGTAACTCCAGTTCTAAGGGACTGAACACTTTCTTTTTGCCTCTTAAGGGTGCTCCCACATACATGCACATACACAGATGCACATACCTATACATAAATAAAAGCAAAATAAATGTTTAAAAAGTCAGTTGCATTGCTATACACTAATAAAAATTAAGAAAACAATCTAATTTTTATTTAGTCTCTGAAGAAAAAAATAATACTTAAGAATATTTTTTTAATTTTTTGAGTCAGAGTTTCTCTATGTATCTCTGGTTATTCTGGACTCAATTTTTGTTGACCAGACTAGCCTTGAACTCCCAGAGATCTGCCTGCCTCTGCCTTCCAAGTGCTGAGATTAAAGGCATGTGCTACCATGCCCGGCAATTAGAGACGGCTGTGAACTGCCATGTGGGTGCTGGGATTTGAATCCCAGACCTTTGAAAGAGCAGCCAGTGCTCTTAACTGCTGAGCCATCTCTCCAGTCCCCCCCCCCTTTTAAAGACAGGTTTTCTCTGTCTTTCTCACTAAGTAGACCAGGCTGGCCTTGAACTCACAGAGACCTGCCTGGCTCTTCCTCCACCACAACTGGCCATTATAGACAGTTTCTAACTGCCATGTGGGTGCTAGAATTTGAACCTGTGTCCTTCGGAAGAACAGCCAGTGCTCTCAACTGAGGAGCCATCTCTCCAGCCCTTAGGAATGAATTTAATCAAAGCAGTAAAAGACCTGTATAATGAAAATCATGAGATACTAATGAAAGAGAATACAATTGAAGAGAATACAAAAAGTGAGAAGGTATTACATGTTCATGGACTTGAAGAGTAACTCAGAGGCCATGGGAGTGACCATGAACAACACTAAGAATATCCTAATGCCCTATGATCATGTGGCTCTTACATTTAATGATGTGAAGAATGTGCAAAAGGCCTTCAATAGGTCCAAGAAATGGGCCACCTGCCTTACCCCTTAACGGGTCATCTTTCTGTGTGATGGGAAGAATGTGGTCCTTCAGATGCCGTTTTATCTGATGAGGGAACATGAGATCAAGCAGCCAGTGTTCCATGGGAACTTCATTACATGAATAGTGATGAAGCAGGAGGTGCCTGGGAAGGCTCCTTCCCTTAAGTTGACCTCCACAGCATGGAATGCCATTGATTTTGGAGATTAGGTGCTCCAGGCAGCATCTCAAGCTTCCAGAGGCGAAGACCCCAGTGGAGGGTATGGGTACTCTAACATGCTCAGCAGAGCCTATGCCTTTCTCCCTGCCAGTAGCCAATGGAATGTGCCCCTGGCTACCCACAACTTTGCCCCACCTGAGTTATATCCAGGCCCTCCCATGATGGATGGTGTCATGGGATATGTAACACCCCTGCCTATTGGCCCAAGCATCCCCTCCATTCCTGCAGCTGGGGCCAAGGCCACAGAAATAGCTGCTAGTGCCTATTACAACCTGGGCAACCCACATAGTGCCTGCATGTGCGTGAGCAGTGTCCACCAACACACCAAGAGAAGATGGGAAGACACATCAGACCCTGCCTACCTCTCTGACTCTTATGCCCATTATCCTTTCCTGGGCCTCCTGTAGCACTGCACCTGGGGCTCAGGGGGCCAGGGAGGGCCCTGAAGGGCAGGCTCCAGGACCCCAATCTAGATCAGTCCATGGTGCTGATGAGAGTCCCTTCTCACAGAGGCCACTCCTCCCCCACCTCAGTCCCTCAGTCTAGTGGATTTGTACTCTACCTCCTGGACTCATCAAACTAGTCATGTGCTTCTTCCCATGCACTGCCAGGCCATACTCTCATTCTTTCCCCAGCTGTGTGCAGCCCTGGAAGGCCACTGTCGCAGCAGACTGTCAGTCAAGATCTGGCCTCAGTCACTCTTATCTGGCTACCCTTGTCCTTTCTTGTTCCTTCCTTGCCCTCCAGCTTTGAGAGTTGTACCCTGAGATTCCCAGGGGTTGGTGGCATCAGAGACAAAGCCGCTGTGGCTGGGAGCCCCGCTGCTTTCTGGAAATCAGTTCTCCTCTCCTCTCCCATTTACAAGGAGGTTTTCCTGGAGAGCAGTAGAATGCATGACTGTCCCATGAGGCCCTGTGCTCTGGGAATGAGGGCCCCAACACTGTGCCACCTGCCACCTGCCCCACCTCTGTATGCTTCACACCCCTGGATGCATCAAGATTCACTGTTCTTTGTTTCTGTACTAAGTTCAAAAAGAGGAGATGATTATTTAAGCAGAAATCCCTTTTCATTCGACAAAAATGCAGTTAATATATTAATGTAAAATAAACCCTGTTTGGGGTTGGAGATTTAGCTCAGTGGTAGAGCACTTGCTTAGCAAGCGCAAGACCCTGGGTTCTGTACTCAGCTCTGCAAACAAACAAACAAACAAACAAAAAACCCCTGTTTATACTTTGATTGTTTGCTAAAATTGTGAAATAGTAAAAATAAAGTAAGTAGCCAAAAATGTCCATATAACCCAAAGTGATCTATATAGTCAATGGCATACCTACCAAAATACTAATGGAAGTTTTCACTGAGCTAGGGAGGAAAAAGAAAAAAAAAATGACACAGACTATAAAGTACCTGGAATAGGTAGAGTCATCTTGAATAAAAATACAAAGTAGTATTTTACACTACCTGGCTTCAAAATTCATACATGGGCTACCTCAATAACTCAGCAGTTAAGAACCTGATTCTGATCCTCATGGCTGACTATCTTTACTTGACTTCCTAGTAGTCTAGCAGGTAGCTGTTCTAGGATAAGAAGCCCCTGAAAGGACTATCACCTCAGCATCACCCTCTGGCCCTGCTGGCCCATGAGCATAAACACTGACTAACCTTACATAAGCGTGAGTGCTGGCTGGTGGTCTGGCCTGTCTCCTAAACACTCAACCGAATACAATTAATTAAATGATAAGTTAAATAAGAAGTCAATTGATAGAAGAGAGTTTACTAAGTTGACGGCCATCTTCAGTTGGAGGCTGAATTTTAAGGGAAGCGGGGAGAACTAGTGTTTGTTCTGCTGGCAGGATGTCTGTGAATAACTCTCCAGTAGATATGAACATATTGGAGGGAGGTCTTGGGCCTGTGGGACAATGGTGGATTGGGGAAGTGAGGCAGTGGGGACACCCTAACTGGATCCTTATAACTGAATGACTGAGGCATGTGCCCTCTGACTCCCCAGGCTATGGTAGGGGATGGTTCCTTAGGACTTGGGCTCTCAGTAAGGCTGCTCGGCTGTACCTTCTTCATACTTGTAACTCTCTGTGATGTCATCCCGCTCATCACTCTGGATGCTCTTAGTGCTGATAAAATTCCCGACGGTAGCGGTGTCCTGGTGAAGTTTCTCCTCTTTCCCTCCATAGACAAGCCAGGACGCGCAGTCAGCATTCACCATAGAAAACGCAAAGCGCGTATCATAGTTTAGATCCACTTCTCCCTCTTTGATGGCTCTGACGGAAGCAGGGCCACAGCAGTAGAGACCTGAAGAGAAGTGGGGAAGAAAGCTTTGGTGGATAGTATGTGGGGTGCCAGACGGGGGCTGGGGCCAGTCTGTGGGAGTGGGTCCTGACTTCTTTCTAGGGAGCCTCACCATTGCTGGTTTCCTGGGGTGTAGCATCAAGAACCTGCCAACCTCCATATCCAGGAGGGAGGTCCTTGCGTGCCATCCAGCACTCATTCCACACATGGAAATTCCTGAGGAAGAAGCCAGGGGAGTCAGTGTTAAACACAGCTAAGGCAGAGGCTATTCTGCTTCTTTCCTTTCCAGACCAAGATGGATAAGCAAGCGAACTGGTAACAGACAGAAGGACTCACTGGGCTTCAGTGTCTATGGGGGAGGAGGGACAGATCTTCTACCTATTAGCCTCTACTTGCCTGAAGAAAAGAGCATCCCTCAGCTGACTGTGTGACCAGAGTGAAGGCTTCTGGTTTACTCCTTCAGGCTCTCTCAAAGGCGCCTCATGGCCCCTTTCCTTTCTCTCTGTCTCTCTCTGTGTATGCATGTGTGCGTGTGTTCCACAAGGATAGGTAGCCCTAGACTTTGCCATGTCTACAAGTGAGATGTCCTACCTCTGTGGTCTGACCCTTTAGGCTGTTAGAAGAAGGTGACAAAGAGGGACCTCAACCCCAGCCCAACAGCTTTGATGATGTGAGGATTCTAAACCATGTCTATTTTCGGTTCTATTCTCAGTCCCAAGATAGGAAGCAGGAGGAAGGGGGTAGGCATAGGCTATGAACACAGTCCTGTTCAACTTCCTGCTTGTGGTATTGGCTCAGATCTATGGTTCAAGAAATAGACCAAGAGGTTGTCTCTCACCAGACGGTATCCTTCTTTATATTCTCCAGAATCCTGCCTGTGCTATCATAATATTCATCTATGATCAAGTTCCCATCCGTGTCATGGCCAGAGTCAAAGTTGGTGATCACTCGGGTGGGGATCCCCAGGCACCTCATCACTGCAAAAGGACAGAGAAACCACCAGTGTGCTGTAGCTCCTGAAACCATCCAGTGGGCTTCCTGGATCCAGTGAAACCATCCGTTTGTTATCTGCAGAACCACAGAGGAACTGTTTGGGCTGATGGCAATTCTGTCTCTTCCCATTTCCTGAGCTCATGGGATGACTGTTGCAAAGGTTAGGACACTGGCTGATCTGACAAGCTTTGCTGGTGCTAAGAGAGAGTGTGGCAAGTTGTCATATCTGCTGTTTATGCCAACAGGGTGGGGCGGGCACATCTCTCTGTTGGCAAGACTTAGGGACCTGACTCAGTCTTACTCCTGTCCTGGCCTCAAGTCTCCCATCTTCAAACAAAAGGCTAAGATTCTGTTTCTTCTTGTCATTAGGATTATTGCTGAGACCATCAGATTGCCAGGCAAGGGCTTCTGTGGCTTGGAGTTCCCTTTCACTCTTGGCAGTATTATGTCAGACACCTGTCTAGGAAAGCATTTGAGATCAAACTAGAAAAAGAGAAAATCTATGTAACACAGGCTTAGAAAAGTGAGTGTGTATCTGGTTAAAAAAATTATTGGAGTTAGAATGTTGTCTTTATCCCCAATGGGTGTCCCTTTTCTTAGCCAGCTAACTTCTTTTACTGTTTTCTGTTGCAACCCCATTCTGTGTTCTTTCAAGTGCGTGAACCCTCACAGCTTACCACTAACTACTGCAATGACCTGTCCCCTGGTGCACAGCAGTGTTGACTAGCTCGGCAGTGAGGCCTCATGCTGCCTGTTTTACCTTTACTGACCTCAAGGGAACTCTGGGTAGTATCTGCTATTATTACCTCCATCCTGATAAACAATGGGCTCCCTTGACCAGAGTCATAGAACTAGCAAGACACGGGGCTCGCGGTCAAGCTGCGGTTTCATTGCTAAGCCCACCCATCAGTAGCATATTCACAGTTCAAGTGATCAAGTGTTCTATATGTCCCATACATCTTCCCACATTATTTTATATTGCTGTACTTCTATATTATGTTTTTTGTGGTGCTTATGTTTAGAAACTTAGTGGGCTTCCAGTATTTTTCCTATATAAATAATGATGATGGATATCTTTGCAGATCAAGCCCTTCTTATTCCTTGGGACAGATTCCAAGAGGCCAAATGACTGAGTAAAAAACAGATATCTGTGAAGTTTGAATATTTAGTTTTTAAATAGATTTTAGTTTAGTCTTTCTTCGTTTCTTTCTTTTTTTAGAGACGGTCTTATTATATGGCTTAGGCTGGCCTTGAGTTCATAGCTATGAGCCACTAAGCCCAGTGCAACCTTCCTTATTATTTTTTGTGGTGCCAGGGACTGAACTCAGGGTCTTTCACATATTTGGTGACTACTTTATCACCAAGCTACAGTTCAGGCTGCCTCTTCTGTTTTAATATTGAGGCAGTGTCTTGTTAAGTTACTCAAGCTGACCTTGAACTCACTCTGTAGCCCAGGCAAGCCCTGAATTTATGATCATCCCGCTTCAGCCTCTAAAGTAGCTGAGATTACAGGTCTAAGCCAGCAGTCTTGGGTAGGCTCCTTCTTAGCAGTTTGATGCAACACCTTTCTCGGTCAGGAAAGAGGGACACCCCTGCATGTGACCTGGTTTGGGGAGGAGACAAGTCCAAAAGGAAACTTGAATTCTCCTTTGAATGGCAGACAGAATATAGCAAAAACAAACAAACAAAAAAACCAACAACAAAAAACCCACTAAGGCAAGAAGTGGGCAGTCCTGATAAAGTGGGTAGAAGGTGGGGTTACACAGGACACCCTCAGGGAAGAGGTGACAGAAAAAAAAAAACTGCCACTGAAGAAACATGAGATAGAGTGGAGCAAGAGTGGAGCACTATGTGGGCACACTTAGGCTAAAAGTGGTCAGGATGGCAGATGCCACTCACAGCAGCAAGAGAGCATGCCAAGGCAGGGCAGCAGGCAGACAGCAGAAAGCAGCCTCCTCCTTTCCGCTCTGACTGTAGAGCCAGCCATGCCACTCAAACTGCCAGGGCTCGTATCAACTCTTGATAGCTGTGGCCTGATGGGCTATGGTTTCCACCCTAACACACGGTTTGTAATGATTTGTTTATGAGTCTGTCTTTCCTAAAGGCAAGATTGTATACTCATCCTTACTATTACACAGCCATCCACAGTACAGCACAAGGCCTACTGAGCAAATACCTGCTGCATGGATGGATGGATGGATGGATGGATGATGCCCACTCTAATGATTTCTGACTTCACCACACATACTGACATACTGGCTATGTGGTATACCTGGGGCACCATGCTTGCTTGTCTATAGAAGACAGTGATGGATTTACACTGATACATTCTTACTTGAACTTATCATGGCCTATGAGCAGACTGAGAAGTGGGACAGGACAGAATGAAGCCGCAGAGGGGCAAGAGCAGTTTCTCCTCCTCTTCCTCTCCCTGAGGAGAATACTGAGTGTGTGTAAAGGCTTACCACATGTGCTGCTAGCATCTTAGAAAGTGTTTCACACTTTTGGCTTGATATTTTTTGCTTACAGATTTTAGTTTAGGCTCTTTGGAGTGGCCTTAAGTTTACAGGTAGGTGTCACCAAATCCAGTCTTTACTATTTGTGATGATGGAGACAAACCCAGGGCTGTCCTCCTCATCCTCTTCCTCCTCTTCACCCTCCTTCTCCTCTTGTTGTAGTGCTAAGGATTGAGCTCAGGGCTTCCTACATGGTTACATGGTAGACAAGTGTTCCACCACTGAGCTGCAGCCCTGGCTTCTTCTTCTATGGGCTCAAGTCCTAGCCTGTCTTTCCTCTCCTAGCCATGTCACTTCACCTTCCTAAGATTAAGGTGTGTCATCTTTTTTTTTTTTTTTTTTTTTTTTTTGGTTTTTCGAGACAGGGTTTCTCTGTTTAACAGCTCTGGCTGTCCTGGACTCGCTTTGTAGACCAGGCTGTCCTCGAACTCGCAAAGATCCGCCTGCCTCTGCCTCCCAAGTGCTGGGATTAAAGGCGTGCGCCACCACCGCCCGGCTAGGTGTGTCATCTTTTAAAGCTGAGAAAAGCATAGCATTCTAGAGAGGGTTAAATGAGATAATGCTCACATTATGCTGGACCTCACGACCGACACTTACAGTAACGATGATGTCCTTGACTAGACAGACTTGATGGGAGGGCTAAAAGACAACTCAACTATAGATTTGTTTAGTAATAATGAGATCTCCATATAGGGAAAAGATTAAAATCAGGAGTCTTAGGAAGGGCTTTTCTTCTTCCTGCAGACCTAGGGATTGAACCTGGGGCTTCACTCGTGTTAGCCATGCACTCTACCACTAAGCTGCAGCCTGCCTCCTTCTTTTATTTTTGTTGGGGTAGATAAGTTGGGTTTTGAGGCAGAATCTCACTCTATAGCCCAGGCTGGCCTTACTCCTCTAGCTGTCCTCCTGTCCCAGTCTCCTGAGTGCTGGGATTATAGATGTGAACCCACTGTGCTGGCAAGAAGAGTTGCTGATGCAGATCATGAAACCCAAGATGACACACTTGAAGCTGAGAGAGGTGAAATCACAGGGAGAGGAAAGTCAGGCCAGGACTTGGGCTCATGTTTTCCTAATCCCTTCCTTGCTCTAACTACAAGCTCCACCCTTGCCACATCCCTGGGCATCCCAGTCACCTGTGATCTCAGTTTGCCTTCCTCTTTGAAGTTTCTCTGACTGCTCTGGGTCACATTAGCCTCCTACTTGCAATGTCAACATAATTCCAATCACCCACACGGTTTAGCTCTAGATTAAGCTCTTTGTAATTTAACATCTCTATTTTATCTCATTGGCTAGATTACAAATAACCTCAAAGTGAGGCTTCCATCAGATATTTCACTTGTGTTTCTTCATTCCTAACAAAACAGATGCTCCTTCACTTTCTGTCAAATAAATTAACTTCAGCTTGTGAGCAAAGTTGTCTACAGACTCTCAGTTCTGGTGACTCACATCTGAATCTCTTATAAAACACACCCACATGTGTGCACACACATGCCTGCATACTCAGGCAATGGTGATTGGGCAAAGATGGACAGAGTTTCAGTTAGGAAAGGGCTTAAGAGTCCCAAAGTATATTACAGCACACTCCATGCCTGATACTGAGAGCTATGCTCAACGCTTCTGTACAGTGTCATAGTGATCACATTTAAATGTGTGACCTCTGTCACCTTCTCATTTCTGTGTGGATGCTGTCAGTTTCCAAATGATAAAAATATAACTCCCGCCAGATAGTGGTAGCACACACCTTTAATCCCAGCATTGGGAGGCAGAGACAGATGGATCTCTATGAGTTCAAGGCTAGCCTGGTCTACAGATCAAGTTCCAGGGCAGTTAGAGCTACACAGAGAAACCCTGTCTTGAAAAACAAAAACAAAAAAACCCCAAAATAAAAAACAAAACAATTACAAAAACCCTCCCAACCCCTCCCTCTCACATACTCAACTGTCCTTTATAACCACAGTGATTGTATAGCTTCTGCCTTTCAGATAACACTATCATGAGATCATCATTCTCTTCCACTGCCAATGGTAATGGGAGAAATTAATGTTTTTTTATTCATACTGGACTTTTGAGTAGCTTTTTTGGTACTGTTTTTGTTTGTTTGTTTTTGGGTTTTTGTTTATCTCATTGTTCTTTTGGAACTGTTTTTTGTTTTGTTTTTCCATTTAGGTTTTTGTTTGTCTCATTGCTCTTTTGGTAATGTTTTGTTTTGTTTTGTTTTTCCGTTTGGGTTTTGTTTGTCTCATTGCTCTTTTGGTACCGTTTTGTTTTTTCCGTTTGGGTTTTGTTTGTTTGTCTCATTGCTTGCTTTGCTGCTATAGAGTCTGTTACTGACTGGTTTCCAAGTACTAGGCTCAAGTGATCCTCTTGGGTTAGCCAGCCTCTTAGCTGAAACACTGACTGCAGTGTGCTTAGCGCTTCATGGTATGTACTACATATACAGGCATATGGTCCATTTTATGTTAATACTACAGCCTTCTAGCCTTGCATTAGGACCACACCTTACCAAATGACTACTCTTCTATATTCATGTTTACTTATTTGTGTATGTATGTGGTATGTGTCTGTATGCATGTAGGTTCATGTGTGCATGTCTGTCATATGCATGCCTGTACACATATGTGGAGTCTAGAAAGGGTGTTGGGTGTCCTCCTTTGCAGTCATAACTTTTAAACTATTTATTGATATCTATAAACACCTACCAACCAACCAACCCTAATACTTAGAAAGGATACCCAGATCAAGATGTCCTCAGGGGCAGGTTCTTTGAGGGCAACTAGTCACCAGTCTGTCTGAAGGATCACTGCAAGAGCAGTCAGTGGTTACCTGGCTCTGGCATTGCTATGCCAGCCCCACTTCTAGTACACTCCTTTATCACTCTCAGCTTATTTTTTGAGGCAGGGTCTCTCCCTGAACGTGGGGATCACATTTTCTCATCCAGGCTGGAACCTAGCAAGCACCAGTGACCCTCCTCTCTCAACTTTGCTTAGATCAGGGGTTACAGCTATGCATGGGACACATCTGGGTTCTGATGTGGCCACTGGGAGCCACACTCTGAGCCCTCAGGGCTGCACAGTAAGTATTGTTAACTGCTGCATCATCTCTCCAGATTCCCAGATTTTTTTTCAAATTTAAGAATTTAATTTTTAAAAATTGTATGTGTCATTGCTTACTTACATGCGTATATGTATATATATGTATATGTATATGCATATGTATATATGTATGTATCGCATCTGTGCCTGGTCCCCAAGAAGGCCAGAAGACAATGCTAGATCCCTTGAACTGGAGTTACTGATGGCTATGATTCAACATATGGGGCTGAGAATCAAACTCTTCAAGAGCAGAAAATGCTCTTAAATCCTGAGCCATCTCTCCAGCCCCCTAAACTATCTTTTGATAGGAAGATGGGCAATGATTCAAACTAAGTCATGATCATTGAGCTCCATCTGCTAGTCAAGAAATACAGGTGAACACTATTTATGGGAAAAGAGAACATGAACTCAAGGGTATCACCTTCTAGGAGACTGAGAACAGAGTGTGGGACCTACATCATGTGGATTGTATTTAGACAGAAATGGTATCTTGTGTAAAAGAATGTTGTTGAGCAGTTCCCATGGGGCTAGGGCTACTCTGTGTGGCTCCTTCAAGGGAATCATAAGTGGTAAAAGAGATGCCTTCGTGTGAGCACCGTCACGTCTGTTCCCTCTATCCTCCCAGAAGTCAGTCCATCTGGATCAAGAGAGAAAAGACAGAAACTCTGGTTTCTGTGCTTGTGGAAAATCAGAAGTCTGCTTGCAAGGGAGCTGCCTCTTCTCACCCACAGCTGTAGCTAGGGTGCAATGCTTGCCTAACATGTATATAGCTCTAGATTTCATGACCGACACCAGAAAAGGAACAGCCCATAGCCAAAACTGTTTAATTTGACATTTAACTTCTGATGACAAAGAAAGGAACAGAGGCACAAGATGACAGACAGTTCAGTGAAACCCTCAGGTGAATAAAAAATAGGGTACCATAGGACAATGTCCCAGGACCTTCAAAAGGGCACATATTAAAAATAAAGTCTTTTCTAGATTAAATGAGGCAGAAAAGACACTATAGCCAGACCTAATGCATAGTACCATATTAGATTCTGGTATGTGCAAACAAATTGTACAGAAAAACTGTATCCTCACTCCTACTAGCTCATACCAGCAAAACCCAAACCACCTTGACCAGGTATCAAGGTCAGCATCAAGAATGATAAAAAGTACTGGTGACATGGTCCCTTGGTGGATGTGAGAACAACAGTACTCTACCTTTTGGGTCTTCCTACCCCAAAGGCAACCATTTACTAATCATGAGAAAAATATCAGACCATCCCAACTGAAACACATCCTTCCAAGCAGCTTCCAGCTCGTAAGAGAGGGAGGGACCCAAGCAGCCTCCAGGAGCCTAACAGACTTCGAGGGATGAGATCACAGTTCAGTAAATTGAAGATAGCTGGAACTTTCCGGGTAGCTACAAGTACGACAAGGCAGAACTTGTAGGATAGAAAAGTGGCAGCGCAGAAGAGAGTTGTCCCAAGTTCTGCAGAGGAGACCCTTCAGTGTGAGAACAAAGGTCCAGAGGCCCAGTGAAGAGACAGAATGGAGGCCTCACACTACAGAGAGCATTTAAGAGCATCTCAGAAAAGTTATGACCTAGTAGCACAACTAAAAAAGACTTAGAGATTGATCTGGAGCCATCAAAACAAAGCTAAAAGCAAACCTCCAAAGGCTCAGATTGATATGCAAAAACCTTATTGGTGTATCATAGCAAAGCCTTT
Source organism: Lophiomys imhausi (assembly GCA_907164525.1). Taxonomy (NCBI): domain Eukaryota; kingdom Metazoa; phylum Chordata; class Mammalia; order Rodentia; family Muridae; genus Lophiomys; species Lophiomys imhausi. The sequence goes on from CAJQZJ010033726.1 coordinate 157,457, forward strand.
AATGGATAAAACAAAATTCAGTTCAACAACATAGTCCAATGACCAGTGTCCATTCAAATATTACAAAACAAACAGAAAGATACAGAAAGACATAACCAAAGCCTGTAAAACTACTGATCAATAGAGACAGATCGAGAAACAATAGGTGGTGGGGATTAGCTGCCAATGATCTAAAAGGCAATTTAAAATAGTATGCAAATGTACTAGAGAAGATAGAGAAAACGTGAACACATGAAGACAAACAGAAGTAGAAGAAAACATCCACTGGCATTTCTAAAGATGAAAAATACAACATATTGCACAAAACTCATATTGAATAAAAACTGTTACATGGTTGGGAGCTGGAAAGACAGCTCAGTGTTAAGAACACTTGCTGCTCTTGAAGAGGATCTAGGTTCAGTTACCAGCACCACACGGTGGCTTACTACCATCATAACTTCAGTTCAGGGAAGCTGATATCCTTCTAACTTCTGCAGGCACTAGGAATGCACATGGTGTGCAAACATACCTGCAGGTAAAACACACATTCACATAAAATCTAAAAAAAAAATTAAGAAAAAATGCACATTGATAATAATAGATTTTTGTGAGAACACTTTCCCCCACAGTGCTACATATAAAACATATTAAAATGTTTTGTGGGTAGGGACTCAAAGAAAGTGAGTTTTTGGATAAAAGGAGAAAAGTAACTAATGGTTTTTAAAAGAGAGGCTGGAAGCAGACCAATTATGACAATACTGTGAAGTAAGGAATGTGATCAATTGCAACTCTAAATATTTCAAGAAAGAGAGGAAGAAAATAAGGGGTTTGGGGGAGAAGAGTGATGGAGAGAATATGGAACTGAAGTTTGGGAGATAGATGGAGAGATCTTTAAACAAGAACCCACCAAACCACTGGAGTCCAAGACACAAAGATAAAAACAGTATCCCAATTATGACAGCTAATGATGTGTAAAGCTATGTGCCAGACAGCTTTCCAAATAGGTGTCATTTGTTAACTAGCAACCCTATGAAGGAACATTTCATACAATCTCCATACTCATAAATCAATGGAAAATAGCAGTAGATAAGTGTTCCAGCTAGAGCATTCTGCAAGTTTGGACTGTGATCCAAGAAAGGTCGGAAAAAATAAACCATCAGGCCCTTTGCTGAGGCTCCCTCTTGGAGATTATGAACTCAGTAACAGGAGTTGTTTTGAAATGATGATGAGTTACTTTGTAGAGACCACTGCACAGTTAACTTAGAAAGCATTTTTTTAAAGTATCAAGCTGGGGATTGGTTACAAGTTGTTAAATGGTCTACTTAAACAGAGTTTTGGATGATTTCTCTCTTTTTCTTTTCTCTACCCTTCTTTCTCTCCTATGTGGGGGGGGAAAGACCTGGAAAAAATGGGATATAGGTATAATATATAGGAATGATAAAGAAAAAGGGATAGATTATTGAATATACTCTTATATCTTTGTATATTGATACAAAATTAAAGTTAACTCTTTTTAAGATAGTTTACCTATGTAATGCTTAAAAATGCAGTGTAAAGTTTTGGCCTTTTGATAGCAACTGTCACAAACTGTTTAGGATAATAAAGAAATGCAAACTAATGGTCATTCAAACAGGTCATTTTATTAGGCACTAGGGTAGTGTATCACAGATTTTTTTCTAAGTTAATCAGAAATCATGTTGCTAAGAGAAAAGCAACATTTACTTTTCCAAATATAGGGAGATAGATGGTCTTAAAAAACCTCAAGAGATCTGTAGAATGTGGCATTCAAAGATGTTTTCCAAACTTAAAAATTTTTTATATTAGCCGGGCGTTGGTGGCGCACGCCTTTAATCCCAGCACTTGGGAGGCAGAGGTAGGCGGATCTCTGTGAGTTCGAGGCCAGCCTGGTCCACAAAGTGAGTCTAGGACAGCCAGAGCTGTTATACAGAGAAACCCTGTCTCGAAAAACCAAAAAAAAAAAATTTTGATATTGAAACATGTCAGCTCCTGACAACACCCTCCATTCTACTCCAAGCAGATGATGAGCATCAAAGAATCTCCATTTGGAGATGACTGCATTAGTGGCAAGCTTGTAACTGGGCAAGGGAAATCCCTTCCTTCAAACTGTAGACAGAATGCTGTTCGAAAAGGACAAAACTTGGAAGCAGGTAAGTTGACAGCCTAGCTCTGCCAAGACAGGGTAGGCAAATCCTTCATAATTCCTGCTTTACAATTAATGTCTGTCAGAGACACTGGACCAAAAGGCTGAAGATAGATGCTCCAATGTTTTGAGAGAAATTTGGGACTGTCCAGGCAGCCAGTTGTCTGTCATTTCTTAGTTTTGGAAGCTGCTGGCTCTGCACTTCCTGTTTATTCAGATATATTTATCCTTCTCAGGTCTCTGATGTGGTTGAAGGCTAGAGAGTTATAGTCTCATAGTTAAAATTTAAGTTGTTTAGGAATTAAAAGGATGCTCTAGGTCTAAGAAGATGTTTTTAAGTTGGTAATGCAAATTAGGATGGAAACTGAGTTAGGTTTAGAACTTTAAACTCATCCAGACAGATGGATAATAGAATATTAATATCAGTTGCCAAATACATATGCACTGGATATTGGAAATAGGTTATACCTTATAATTTTCATAATTGTGGCCTAATTGTTCTTATTGTTTTGTACTGTATTAACTGTTATAAGAAGAAGAGCCTTTATTGGACTAAAAGGGAGAGCTGTTGCAGGGGAAAAGATACATCTTAAATTTAAAAAAAAAAAAAAGCAGATAGGAAGGTGAGGGGGAAGAGGGTAGGAGGGTGGGACCAGGAAGGGGAGGAGGGAGGGGACTATGACTGTGACATAACTTGAAGAGATAATAATGTTAAGAAAATAAATAAATAAAAATAAAAAAGAAGTAAATAAAATAGAAAAAAAAAAGGGTCGAGCAGGGAGGGGGTTCAAAAACTTTAAATAAAGGACTACTGCATGTCTTCTCAAGGAGGAATCCAATCAATGAAAGACATATAAGTGTGGTTGTTGCGGCTGAAGTGGGGAGCAGTGAGTCCTCAGCCCACCTCTCTCACTGGTGTCCCACTGTGGCTCCCACGGCTGAGAGCTCCATCTTGTATAGGAAGGGATAAACCCCACAGACCAGTACATCCGGGGGACTTTCTGCCTGTGCCACTCACTGCTGCCCCACCTATCCCAAGCTCATATGGGTATAGGAAAAAGCAGGGCAGGCCTTTTTCCAGGATGCCTGGATTTTCTTCAAGCAACTTTCTTAAGATATTTCCTAGAGTTCATCTTTGTAAAATTTCAGTTCACTGGTTTGTGCTATTTGGACAAATTGTACAATAATTCAAACTATTTAACTCTAGGACATTTTCATCATCACTTTGGAAAGAAAGCTTGCCAAAGCTAGGCATGGTGACATGTGTGTGATCCCAGTGCTTGGGAGGATGATTGTGAAGGATCCCTGAGTTACAGAGTGAGTCTCAAAAGCAACAATAACAGCACACACACACACACACACACACACACACACACACACACACACACGTCTACCCACTAGCAGGCCCTCCCCATTACTCTGTGTCTCTTAGCCCTAAGCAACCATGGATGAACATTGTCTTCACCTGCCGGTTCTAGCCATGTCCTATGTATGGAACCACACAACCACCTGGCTTCCGGGGAGTGTTTTCAGACAGCAGAAGCCCAGTGTCTCTGGTCCGTCTGGTCCCCTGCTCTAGGGCAAGGCATCTAGTCTATTTCTCAGACTCCACTCAAGGGCTAAAGGCTCCAGTCTCTTCTAGAATAGAAACCATGAAGAGGAACAGTCCAATGCCCTGGAGCTCTCTGGAGGCTGGCCCTGAACACAGGCCAGGAATTTCTCTCTAATTACCAAGTAACCATGTACAAATGGATGCTAAAGAAAACTCCCTGCACAAAAAAACTATAAATACCTTTGTTGAATACAAAGCCTCCTTTTGTAATTTTTCTACAGGCAATTAAAGTCAATATCTTTCCCAGTCAAAAAGACAATCGTGAGTCAAAGGTCTGTACAGGAGAGAATATACTCTTTTTGGTTGTGCTGTAGATTAAGTTAGGGCTTTAAGCATGCTAAACTAAGATTCTATCAAGGAGCTACACCCCCATCTTAAGAATGTATTTTTAGGCCTGGCATGGTGGAGCACACCTTTAATCCTAGCACTTGAGAGGCAGAGACAGGAGGATCTCCTTGAGTTCCAGGCCAGTCTGATGCACATAGCAAGTTCCAGGACAGCCTGTGTAAGGGGAGTTAAATTAATATAAATTAGATTTAGTAAATATCTAGGGGTTTCTGATACAGTCTCTTAATCCAGGGCATGAAGATCAACTTGGCTATGGACAATCAGCTTATGGACTAAAAACAAGGTTGAAGCCAAGTGAGACTCTATGGACTAAAAACAAGGTTTATAGCCTGGCATTGTTTTCAACTGCTAAGTGGGCAGAGCCCAGATTAAGCTGAAGCCAGGTGAAACAGGAGACAAGGAGAGACCCTATTTAAGGACAAAGTGAGTGGAGCCTGAGGCCCCATGCTAGAGAGCTCCAATGCTAGAGAGCTCCAATGCTAGAGAGTTCTCACACTAGAAACGACGAGTAGTTTGTATCATCTGATGGAGAAAATGTTGGTGGACTGACGATCAGGTTTCCTGGAGGCAGAAAGAAGCTGGTGAGCAGAGAAAGCCTCAGCAAGACAGCAAAAGGCCAAGGATTAAACCCTGTGGCTCAGCTTTTGCCTAGAGGGGTTTGACCTGTCTGAACAGTGGCCTGAATGGAACTGTGGCCAGCTTTAAAGACTGAGGCAGAGCGGCAGAGTTACTGATAAGTTGGCTTACAGACTGCTGAGGTCTCCCAGAGAGAAGAAAACCTCAAGCCTCATTTAAGGTGAAGCTGCCATAGCCAATTTACTCTAACGGACCTATGTCTGAGATATTTCTGAAGAAAGACTGTTGACTAAGTGCCTTAAAGGATCTACTCCTGATGTGTTCCTGACAACTGAGGACCTGCCCCAGAGACTGTATCCTTCTAAAAGGTTATGAAAATAGTTGTTATAGTTATCAATAGGTTTAGTGGTTAGGTAAGGGGGTTGTAGTCATTTGCAGGGCTCGTAGATAATTAAGTGTTTATATTTGTTATAAGTGTTTATAGTTATTCATAAATACATATTGGATAAATAAAAAGGTTTGGCTTCAAGGCTGAGCTACACAGAGACACCCTGTCTCAAGCAAAACTCGTCAAGAGTCACATGGTCACATTAAGCTTCACCTGTGAGATAGCTGTAATGACATCTACTTCACAGGGTGGGGAGGGTCAAACAGTGAAGGTGTCCAGTGTGAGTGGGAAGCACAGCATGGGCTGGGCAAAGGCAGCTGCTACCATGTTCCTGGGCAGTACAGTCTGCAAGTTAGGCTGTGACTTGCACTGGCAGCAGACTGGAAGGTGAGACTGACTTTTTACACTCCATTTGAGATGGAGAAGATGAAAGAACCATAAAGTCATTGGGGGATTAACCAGAGCACCCCTAGCTAATACTGAACGCTCACCCTAGCTAGGCACTGTCAATGTGTGGACTCACACAGTTCTTTCAGTGGTTCTTGGCAGATAAAGAAATTGTCAATTTTGGGCAAATGGACAGACCTGGAGATAAACTAGCCCCAGAAAGACAAATATTACATGCTTTCTCTTATATGATGTGGGGCTCAACACAGATGCTTTCGAAACACACACACACACACACACACACACACACACACACACACACACACA
>CAJQZJ010033726.1:165524-244158 GCA_907164525.1 Lophiomys imhausi
TGTGTGTGTGTGTGTGTGTGTGTGTGTGTGTGTGTGTGTGTGTGTGTTAGTGTGTGTAGCTCACTCTGTCTGTAGTCCAGGCTGGAGTAGAACTCCTTACATAACCCAGGCTGAACTTGAATGCACAGCGATCCTCCTGCTTCATCCTGAGTGCTAAAATTGGAGGTTTGAGTCACCCTGCCTGGTTTTCTGCTCAGTAGGCCTGCATCTGCCTTCTGGATGATTCAGATCCCCTATGTCACCCTAATCTCATTGTTTGGCATCAAAGCTCTTGAATTATTTATGTCTTAGCACTGGGCCATCAAGCTTCCACCTCAAGATCAGTATCTGCAGCAGCAGAAGAGGCAGACATTAGCTAAGGCTGCAGCGGAGGCCCAGTCTAAAGATGCTGCAACACTCTGTCAGTATGAATGGAGAACTCCTCATGCCCTTGGCCTGAGGTCTGATGTTGCACATTCAGCAGCCTCTCTGGCCTCCACATTCTGTTTGGAGTCTGGCCTGGTATTTCTACATCACAGGAAATTTCTACGCAGAAGGCCTAAACCTTCAATAAACATCAAATTACTACAGCTGCCTCCCTACATCCTACTAGAGTCTTATGAATGAAAGCCTGGCTTGGCCCCCCTCCCTAGCTAGCAGGATTGATGACTAACTGATTGAGACCACCTCAGGAACATGGGCATGAATAACAAGAGGATGAAAGTGGGCACAGTGAGGGTGGGGACCGAGAGCAACAGAAACAGAGTGGGTAAGGTGGGAGGCCTCTTCTCACCGCCTCTAAGCTCATGCAACCTAACAAAATGCTCCTACAAGAATGGGGATGGTCCAGATCCAAGAGAGACTTGAGATGAAATGCTAAATGATTAGATAGCACTAAAAACCAAATTATGACTCCTTTCCAGGTGTCACTTCTTTTAAAATTTCCTCCCATCTATTTCTCAGTTGTCCTCTTGCACATACAAAGCAATGCTCTTCTTTCTTCCTTCTGCACATTTCTTCTTTTAGTTTCTCTTCTGCTGATGTGCTCTCTAGTTTCTATCTAAAAATTGATTTTCCATTATTTTTTTGTCCTCAGCTTCTAACTTCCTATCCTCAGTCAGACCCCTAATTTCCTCTGAACCTGTGGCAACTCTGAAGTCAAGGTTGTTCTGTTTGGTTGCCTTGTTGTTCCAGCCCTACAGGTCAGAGGCTCATTTCCCTTCTGTGTGCATATCTTCACTAAGCCAGAAACAGCGGAATTTGGTTTTTAGTGCTATTTAATCTTTTAGCTTTTCATATCAAGTCTCTCTTGGATCTGGCCTATTCCCATTCTTGTAGGAACATTTTGTTAGGTTGCATGAGCTCAGAGGGCAGGGTGGTAAGTCTTGATGGGTGTGATTTCTTTTTCAGAACCACTGTCTGAAATAAGCCCAAAGTGCTGAGATCAGTGATAAGATCCTTTGGCAGGAAACAGCTGCCTTCCAAATGTTGCATGGTGGGAACTGTGAGACTGAGACAAAAGTGGTTCTGAGGGTTCTTACATGCTCTAGCCTGCCCTGGGGCCCCTCTCACCTCTTACCTGTGCACATGACAGCAGCAAAGACCCAGCATTGCCCATAGCGCACTGGTTGGCAGCCTGTGGCATGCCACTGCTTTAGGATGGCCACACTGCCAGTCCACTCTGCAGGGTTGACACCATCCATGTAATTTTCTGTCCAGTTGCCATTGAGCACTCCACTGTCGTCATTGCTGTTTATCTACAGAGAAGCCATGTAAGGAAGTATTAGAAGCATCTGTTCTCTCCATAGAACGCAATGTGAAAGGACCACCAGCCTGAGACACAGAGGAGGTCTGTGACCTCACTTCACCTGAGACCTTCCAGACCTGCTGGGGAGAGTCAGGCTGGGAGGTAAGCTATTCTGACTTAAGCTTATATCAATTCATTATTTATTTCAATTTTCTACAAAGCAGGAGCTTGACTGTGAGCAATTTAAAAACACATTTGAACCAAGGAAATATAGAAGCAACAAGATAACTCTTAAGCATGCAGCTTCTCCCCAAAAACGTGTGATTTGGAATTAATAGAGGCAACCACCCACACCAGCTATTTCAGGGTTTAGTAGAGATAACTCGTTTCTCACAGTCGGCCGTCGGTCTCATTCTAATGACTTTGTTCTCAGACTTTTGACTCTCATCCTCCTATTTCAAGGAACAGCCATGAGAAGCCAGGAGTCCCCTTACATGGCTTCCTTCCTCCCTAGGCAGGGCACACCAGGGTCCTCACCATGGCACATACAACTCTGCTGGTGTAGACAGGGCTTCCCCGCAGGGCACAGTCTGTGGAAGGGTCAACCTGGAAGTTCAGACTCTTCTCTAGCAGCTCCAAGCAGATGTCTATGACATTCTCTTCAAACTGCAGGGGACGAAGAGAAAGGAGGCACAACATGCAGGCTGCATGTGGACAAATAAAGGAATATACAACCTATACTGCCCAGGGCAGGTTGTCTATAGAATAAAACCCATTTGCAAGGTAGTTGTCAAAACAGCCATGAACAGCCTCCCAGGAAGGTGCATGGTTTTAAAGCTACAGCATCCCAACCTACTTAGCACGTATGTCCTGCAAGCCAAGCGTCTCGCCTTTCATTTGAAATGACTGCAGCTACCAAGTTTGCTTTTCCCAGCAAATTTGCCTCATTGGAAAGTCTGTTTCTGCCTCTTCCTCCTCTGTCTCCACACTCTTAGGGGCCCCTAAGATGCTCTTATTAAAGCCATGTTTCCTTTTCTTCCACACTCAATCATTGGCAGCATATTGAAGGGAGAGCACCAACCTGCCTTGGTACACACAGCTCTGTAGCTCTGACCAATCACATGTGAGTTCTGGAACACTGTCCCTCATGAGTATGTCCTCTCTGCTTGTCAAACAAGGTTATACAATGTAGTTGAGGCCTATCTGCCCTGCTGAGTGTATACTCTGTCAATCCAAGTTCTCCTTATAACACTCGACTCCAGACCTGGCACGGAGCTTGGTGCATGGTAGGGACTCCACATATCTTTTTCAAATGATTATAAATGAGTGCACTTATTCTCATGGAACAGTGGCCAATAAGTAGAGAGAGAAGAAAAACATAAAGGGGAGGCAGAAACAGAAACTCCTCACTTCTGCTTCTTGTTGATGACAATGCCCTTAAATGCCCACACTGAGTGAGGAGTTGGGACCAGTTACACTGACACACCCTCCCTGGGCTGCAGCTACATTGGCTGTGGGTAGACCTGATGGTCATGTGTATTTGGAGTTTCATTTGGGCAAGACCTGTTGAGAAGCCTTTATCCAAGTGATCCAGGGCTCCATGAGGACCCTCAGATTGTCCTGGTTGTCACCTCCGTGGCCAAAGGCTGATATTTACTCCCTCAGAACTGGGGCTCAGCTTAGAGCAGTTTTTCCCTCCCTGATCTTGGACTTCTTTCTAGACTTTAAATGGGAGGTAGGTTTTCAGACAGACATGAGTTGTCAGACCTTGCAATGAGTTTAGATATTTTGCACAAAAGGTCATTAGACTGCATTAGAAATACAGTGAAGAGGAATCAAGCTGGTAGGAGTGCTTTCATTTGTTTGGTTGGTTTTGTTTTCCAGACAGGATCTCCTATGGCCTAGGCTATGCAGTCAAGGATGACAGTGAATTTCTGATCCTCCTGCCTCTCTACCTCCTGATTTCTGGGATTACAGGGGTGTACACAACACCCTGTTTATGTGGTTCTGAGGAGCAATCCCAGGGCTTTGTGCATGTCAAGTAAGTACTCTACCAACTGAAATACATCCTCAGCCCTGTTTTTCAGAAAGGATTTTTCTAGGTAGCCCAGACTGGCCTCAAACTTGAAACCCTCTTGCCTCAGCTTCTCAATCCCTGGTGTTATAGGCAGGCATGCACCATCACACTCACCTTCACAAAGTTCCCTTTCTTTCTTTAAATGAAAAGGCCTATTGTCAAAACAAACAAACAAACAAATATAAAGGCATTGGCATGGGGTCACGAAAGGTACATCGATGTTCATCAGCCCTGTTTCTGGTAGAGATGTTCAGGGTCACATGCATACTGTGTATGTGCAAGTGTGACAGATTTGATACCAGGCTCCAGCAGCAGGGTTGTCAGGGTAAAAATGAGAGGGTAAGAGGTGAGACCCCACAGCAAATTCAGTTTAAAGCACAAGATGTCATCGTGTCCACTACGGTTACGCCCCCGCTCCCCTCTGCAGTCTAATAGAGCTGCTCTGTAGCTGCCCTTCTCCTTAAATCCGATTCAAGCAGATGTGACCAACAAAGAGCACTCCCTCCTCCTTCCTATGGTTGCTTCCCTAGCAACCCGAGATGCTTCTCACACATGCTGTTTAGCTAGCACAAGCAGTCTGCCCTGTTCCAGCTCCCCTTTCCCTGTGAGTTTGGGGCTTATGTGGTCTGGGACTCACCTGCCCAAAGTTCCAGGGGCATGGGCGGATCCAACTCTTGCTCCCTTGGTAGATGAAGCCATAATCGTTCACTACATACTCCTGCCTCTGGGGCTCACTCTCCAAGTACACTGAATCCCCTGAGAATCAACGTGACAGGACACAAAGCAGAAGTCACCTTGTGCATTGCTACCCCCACGGTCCCATAGAATCTGCTCTCTGGAGAGGGCACCTGGAGCCGTTCTGAGAGAAGCTGTTACAGGAAGGATTCCGTGCTGAGGTGGATTCTTCCAGGATTTGGACCAGTGTAGCAAACAGTTGTAGGTTAATGATTGCGGTCACAAACATCCCTGAACTGTAGGGTGGGGCTTCTCAGTCAAACATCCTTGGCCCAGTGATGTGTCAGCTGCTGCCCTTGAATGTACCTACTACCTGGCTCGTTTCCAATGTTTGTTCTAAAATATGGACACCGGCTGGAGAGATGGCTCAGCGGTTAAGAGCAGAGGCTGTTCTTCTGAAGGACCCGGGTTCAAATCCTAGCACCATATGGCAGTTCACAGCTGTCTGTAATGGCCGGGCATGGTGGTGCACGCCTTTAATCCCAGCACTTGTGAGGCAGAGGCAGGTGGATCTCTGTGAGTTCAAGGCCAACCTGGTCTACAAAGTGAGTCCAGGACAGCCAGGGATACACAGAGAAACCCTGTCTTGAAAAGTCAAAATAATAATAATAATAATAATAATAATAATAATAATAATAATAATAATAATAAGCCGGGCATAGTGCCTTTAATCCCACCACTTGGGAGGCAGAGGCAGGTGGATCTCTGTGTGTTCAAGTTCGAGGCCAGCCTGGTCTACAAAGCAAGTCCAGGACAGCCAGAGCTATTACACAGAGAAACCCTGTCTCAAAAAAAAAACAAACAAAAACAAACAAAGTCATGGATACAAGCTCAGTGGTGAAACCATGCATGTGGTCCTTCTGTCACTCAGGCACACCCTATGTTATCATGTTTAAGTCTGAAGCCTTGTCTTGGAGGCCAAAAGTGTGTGTGTCAGTGTGTGTCTGTGTGTTTTGACAGGGTCTCATTCTGTAGCCAAGTCTGGTATGGAACTAACTATGCGATCCAGGATAGCCTCAGGATAGTGATCTTCTTGCTTCAGCCTCTCAAGTACTGGCACAAGTGAATATTTCAAAGAGAAATGCAAATTGGAGACTGGTATATATAATCACACTTGGGTATATGTCATAGAATCCACAACATACAGATATGTACAAATGTGTGCATATTTAAGCATAAGATAGTTCTATAAGGCTACACAGAGAACAGTATTAAGGCTTCCACTGGTAAAATGGAACTTGGAGACAAGAGGTCTTACACCACATAGTACTTCCTTCCCCTTCCTTTCCTTTCCTTTCCATTCTATTTCTTCCTTTCTCCTTCTCCCTTCCTTCCTTCTTTCATTCTTTCTTTCTGTTCTTCCCCCTTTATTTTATCCTTTTTTCTCTTTTCTCCATTTTCTTTTTCTCACTTTCTTTCACTTTTATCATTTGTTTCTTTCCTCAAATCTTCAAAATAGTGTGCATTTATTACTTTTAAAATGAAAAGGTCCAAATTAACTTAAAAATAGATATGAAGGTATATGTTAATGGTGCTTAAATTTAATAATAGTTTTCTATTTAAATCCAGACATAATTTTAAAATTCTCAATAAGTAAACAAACATCAAGTTCTTCCCAGCCTGGTTGTTGGAGGTTAGGTACTGAATTCAAGGGGTTGAGGGATTTATGGTGGCCATGGATCAGGGGCTGGAAACCTTTGAGCCTGGATCTCTGGTGGCACAAACAGAGAGACAGAAGGAAAGGAGCCAAGTGGGTACCTGCCTCACCTGGGCACCAGGGATTGAAGAGCATGATGAACTCCCCTAGCTGGTAGGCAGTGACAGAACCCTGGTAGGAGTCTATTCGAATTTTCAGGAGATATCGACCCACAGCTGCCATGGGAGGGGCACACAGGCTCACTTCTAGGGAGGTGGCCCTGTTGGCCTCCAAAGAAGCAATCCAGGGACTTGGACCACCACTGCCTGTGAAGCCAAACACTGCCCGAGTCCCTTTGGCCAGGTCTGGCAAGGGTCCTAGGAGGGAAGGAGTAAGACTGTTTATAGTGATCTTCCATTCAGTTAAGATCCTGCTCAATGAGCATGTGTACACACCAGCACACACACACACACACACACACACACACACACACACACACACACACTATCTCTCTCTCTACTTCACACATACATACATACACTCTACACACACATGTTCCACACACACCCCATTTCACACACACACACCACATGCTCTACCTCACACATATACACACATACATACCACACCATACACACAAACCACATAACTACACACATATACACCATACACATACACCCTCAAAACACAAACACTACATACATACCACACACACACACACACCACATATACTATACACAACACACACACACACACCACATATATTATACACAACACACACACACACACACACACACACACACACACACACACACTCACACATCCTGAGGGCCAGTTCCTCACCAGTCTCAGCCACAAAGATGATGCTGTCCATGCCTGGCTGGAAGCCTCGGTTCTTAAAGTACAGGGTGATGCTGAAGGCCTGGCCCCTGCGGACAACAAGGCGGTCAACACTGATCTCCTCTGTGTGGTGCTGCACATTGTTCCGAGAGCTCTGGAAGTCTGTGAGGGCCACCTCTAACCCTGTGATGGGGCAGCCAGGGACAGACAAAAATCAGATTTATGAAGCCTGGTCCAGTTTTGTTCACCACTTACCTGTTATTTAAACTCAAGGACATAAATTGGCAATTGCACTTGAATTTCCATGCTGGCAGAGTGGAATCTATAACACTACCCTAATAGGTCTGGTTTAAGGATTATATGAGGTGCCAAGTATGCATATTCTTCTTCCTTTCCTTTTCCTTCCTTTCTTCCTCCCCTACTTCCTCTGCCCTCTGTTAACTTCTTCCCTGCACACTTCTGCAGGTACAGGGTTTTGCTGACTGACTTACTTTGTAGACCTGCCCAGGTTTGATGTTCCCTTCAGCACAGCGTACCTTCAGAGACAGCCTGATTCACACTTCCTGGGATTCAAGCTAACAGCCTTACTTGCCCTTGTACCAACCTCCAAGCCTGGGAGCAAGCTTCTCGGTTGCCTGCCCCAGCCCGGCTGCCCCACTTTTAACAATTCGCTGGCTCTCTGCCACCAGTGACCTGTGTCCAGTGTCCTGGACACCAGAGTACTAAGTCAGAAAGAAGATGCCCAGCCTTCAAGGACTCCTGCTAAAACACAGATTAAACGCATTCTTCTCTAGTGTGCCTCTCCCAGAAGGATGCATCGAATAATTTCTTCTTTGACCCTGCTCTTGCCACAGCTCTCAGTTACCTGAGGGGGCTTACAACATTTGAATTACAATGGGCTCACCTCTCTTCTCAGCCTATCTCAGCTCACATGTGAGCAAGTCCTTTTAGTCATTCCTTTAGTTTCCCTAAGGTCAGTTGTCCCTTTCCAAGTGCCCATAATTTTCTGCTCTCCTCATCTCACCCCTAGTGACGTAACAGGCTCTGACAGTGTGTCTGCCTCAAGCATCTCGACCCACCACCTCCATTAGCACACTATCCACCTTCCCTCAAAACGGTTTGATTGCACAGTCTCATTTGCTTTAATGGTTCTAAGACACTTCAGTCTGTTGTACATAGAACACTGACACGTGACCCTCCATACCCAGCTTTAAGTTCTGGTTGCATTGTCAGCTCTCACCACCCTCAGGATCTATCCTTTACTCCAGGCGACTATCTGCGCACATTGGTCCTCTATAGCCTCTGTTAGGAACGCCCCCTGTCACAGTTAGTATTGTCAACTTCACACAAACCTAGACACACCTGGAGGAGGGAATCTTAACTGAGGAGCTGCCTCCATCAGATTGGCCTGTGGATATGACTGTGGGGCATTTTCTTGATTGCTGATTGAGGTGGAAAGGCCCAGTCCACCATTGGTGGTACCATCTCTGGGCAAATGGTCTTAGGTGGTATAAGAAAGGCAGCTGAGCAAGCCAGGGGAAGCAACGCAGTAAGCAACACTCCTCCATGGCTTCTGCTTCAGTTCCAGCCTCCAGGCTTCTGTCTTAGCTTTCCTAAGTGATGGACTATAATCTGTTAAATCAAATAAACCCTTTCCTCCTCTAAGTTGCTTTTGGTCAGTGTTTTATACCACAACTACAGAAAGAAAATTAGAGCATCCCTTCGCTACTTAGTCAAATCCTACCTGTTCACCAAGACCCACCTCCCTCAGGAAAGCTGCCCTAACTGGTCCTCCCTTCTTTCCAGTACCGCTCTACAGCACTGAACTGAAGGATCTTGACAACTTACACTGACCAGGTAATGCATGTGTCAGGTTCAGATGCTCACTTACATCAACAAGCTTATCCTGGAGGCCTATCTTCTCAGCCTCAGCAAAAGGGACTCAGATATTCTTTGGGTTTGTTGTTTTGTTTTGTTTTTTAAGATTTATTAGCAAAAAAAAAAAAGATTTGTTTGTATTTTATGTGCATTGGTGTTTTCACCCACATGTGTATCTGTGTGAGGGTACCAGATCCTCTGGAACTGGAGTTACAGACAGTTATAAGCTGTCAAGTGGGTGGTGAGACCTGAACCCAGGTCCTTTAGGAAGAACAAGCAGTGCTCTTAACCTCTGAGCCATCTCTCCAGCCCCTTCTTTGTTATTTCTTGTTGTGTCTCCTTCTACAGGCCAGACTGGCTGCAAACTCTTGGTCCTCCTTGGAATTCTGGGATGACAGGTATGTGCCACCACACCCAGTTCTTAACTACTTTTTTTGTCTGCTTTCCAACACTAGATGTAAGCTGAGGACAGAAACCTACCTGCTTGATCTTGGCTGTGCTTTGATTAAAAAGTAATGAACCAGATCATTTGGCAAAGTCTAACACCCTTTCATGTTAACTAAGGAAGGAGTCCCTTATCACGATAAATAGTATCTATAAAATACCACAAGTCGTCATTTTTAATAGTGGAACACTGGACACTTTCCTGTTAAGATAAAGAACAAATTAAGGATGTATGTGCTCTTGCCTGATCTTGTTTTGACAAAAGTGTGCTAAAGGTTCCAGCCAGGGCCATTAGGCAAGAAAAAGAGATCAAAGACATTCAGATTGGAAATAAGTAAAATTGTTTCCATTCACACATGATGTAAGAATAATAACACTCTCAAATTAGAACTAACAACCACAGAAAAACTTCAGGATGGATGCAGCAGCAATATGCAAATTCAAATGTATTTTTATATACTCACAATGATTAATCTGAGAAAAAATGTAAAATTAATTTCATTTATAGTAGTAAATGACTGAAATAATTATAACAAGTTCACAACAGAATGCAAAACTTATACCACAAAATATCATTTCAATAAATTCACTTAAATAATAGAAAAATATTCCATGTTCATGAGTTAGAAGATGATATCATTTAAAGACAATAGACAATAGTATTATTCTATGGACAGTTGACTTTAGATTCAGCACAATACCTATTTAAAAACCCAATAGACCACTCGATTGATACATCTACAATGAAACCCCTATACATAAGCCTCAGGGAAAATCATGAAAAGTAGGAGACTGTAAAAGCCAGAGGTCCAAGATGTCTGCTGCTGGATGTCATCTTATGGATATGACAGGATAGCTATACTCATGAAATCTGAATATTCAGAATGTCTAACAAGACCTACGTAATGAACAACAGTTGACATGACAATGTGGATGGGGGAAATTTCACAAGGTTCCACCCTGAGATGAAGATCTTCTGGCAATCAATGGCTGCTGAGAAAGAGAGAGAGAGAGAGAGAGAGAGAGAATATCAATTTTCTCCAGGGATGAGCTTCCTGATTGCTTAGTTAAGCCAATCCCAAGTTGTCAACCCTAAACACTTGTATATACAAGCAACATTAAATGAATTCAGAAGGTTTTATACATATGTTTATGTGTGTATGACAATAACAATTAAAGAAGAAATCATGAGCTTGAGAGGGCTGGGCAGGGGTGGGAAGACAACATGGGAGTCATTGGAGGGGGATAAAATTCTCAAAAATTTTTAATTAAAAAATTTAAGCTCAACTGTCATTTTGCAGAAATTGACAAGTGGATCATAAAATTAATTGAGAAGAAGAAAGAATCCATCATAGTCAAAGCAATCTTTTTATTTCTTCTTTGAGGGGAAGGGTAACACAGTATCTTGCTATGTAGCCTGGAACTCATGGCCATCCTCAGCTTCAGCCTACAATGTGTTGGGATTACAGGAATTCACCATGTCCAGTGCTAAGGCAATCTTAAAACAGAAGGCTTGCACTTCTATACTTTGAGTTTTACTATAAAGCTAGTAATCAAGGCATTAGCACAGACACAGACCAATGGGCTAGACCCGAGAGTCTCACATTGTATATGGGGCAATATCAAATTCATTCAGTAGGTTTTATATGTGCATGTTTAACAGTAATAGCATAAGAAGAGGCGATGAATTTCAGAGGGATGTAACAACACTAGATTTAAGCTAAGAAGGGCAGAGACCTACTTACTTTATCTTAGCTTTGATTAAAAAGAAAGAAAGAAAGAAATGAATCAAATTAGTTGGCAAAATCCAACACCCTTGAATACAGAAAAATTCTCTTCAAAAAATGGTGCTGGGATAAATGGATATCCACATGTAAAAAAATGAAGTATCAAGGCTGGAGAGACGGCTCAGTGGAGAAGAGCACAGGCTGCTCCTCCAGAGGACCCAGGTTCATTTCCCAGCACCCACATGGTAGCTCACAACTGTCTGTAACTCCAGGTCCAGGGGATCTAATGCCTTCTTCTGACTCCTGTGGGCACCAAGCATGTACATGATACACATACAAATATGTAGGCAAACACTAATACATATAAAATAAAGACTAAAAAGTTAATAAGAATGAAGTCCGTTGCCTACTTCACATGATATAAAAAAAAATTAACTTAATGGATCCATAATAGTCTATAGATCTGAACATGAGAGCCAAAACTATAAAACTCATAGAACAAAATAGGTACATTTGAACTAGCCAATGGTCTTTAGACATGACAGGAGAAGCATAATCAGTGGGGAAAGCCAGGTAAATTGGACTTCATATAAATTAATAACATTTCAGGTTCAATGACATAATGAAGAATGTAAAAATGTAATCCACAGAATTTGAAGATGTATTTGTAAGCCATCTAGGTGATTTACAAATACAAGGGATTTGTAACTAGATGTATGCATGTATGTACGGATTCTACAACACAAAAACAAGGGACCCAAGTGAAAAACTGGGTACCTAGAGCTAGTAAGAGGGGTCAGTAGGTAAAGCACTTGCTGCATAAGCCTAAGAACCTACCTAGGCTTTCAATTCCTGGGACCCACATAGTAGAAGGCAAGAACCGACTCAACAAGATCATCCCAGGAGCCCTACATGCTCATTATGGTATGTCTCCTCATCCAATATGAGTAACTGATCTGAATAGATCTTTCTCTAAACAAAATAGGAAAAAGACAATACACATGTGGAAGGATGTTCAGGTTATTAGGTAAATACATGTGAACTGTTACTTCACACCTATAAGGATGCTCTGATAAGAAAACAGACACTAGCAAGTGTTGGTAGGATGTAGTGCTGTGGAACACTCACACCTTGCTGGTGGGTTTATAAAATGGTGCAGCACTTTGGAGAACATTAGTACCCCCTCAGAGTGTTGAACAGCTGCTTGTTGTATACCACCAAACAGTGAACGCACACAAGAATCCCACACATGGATGCTGATAGCAACATTATACACAAATAGTTGAAAAGCTCAAACAGCACGAATATCTACCTGCTGATGAATAGAGAATATGGACTTGTGCAAGCTGAGCACATTACAACATAGATGGACCTTGAAAACATTATGGTTATTGAAGAGTCAGACACAAGAGGGCACAATTTGTATGATGCCATTTGTATGAAATGTCTGGAATACGTAAGTCCATAGAGATTGAAAGTAGACTAGGGACCTGAACACTTCCTCCTCCTCCTCCTCCTCCCCCTCCTCCTTCTTCCTCTTCTAAGACAGGCCCTCTCTACATAGCTACATAGCCCTGGCTGTCTTGGAACTCACTCTGTAGACCAGGATGGCTTCAAACTCACAGAGATCCTCCTACCTCTGCCTCCCAAGTGCTGGGATTAAATGTGTACACCACCACACCTGGCTATGACTGCTTCTTTCTGAGATGGTTACAATGTTTTGAGACTAGATAGTAGTGACACTTTCAGAACTGTATGAATACACTTAACTGTATACTTCAAATGGATGAACTTTATTGTGTTTCAATAAAGCTTTTAGAAGCAAATGTGATGCAAATCAACTATATAAAAGGTCATAACAAATATTAGTCTTTATCTTTTGTTTTAAAGAACCAGGACCACAGTCACACAGGATCACAATTACACAGGTTAGCCTGAAAACCACCAGACTAGTCTGGAACTCATATGTGCCATCCTGTTTGAGACTCCCAAGTTGCTAGAACTACAGGCATGCACCACCACATCTAGCCTAATCTTCATCTTCTAAACATGTCTAGGTTATTTTGTTTACTGTTAACACACGTATTTTTCATTAGTCATTTGTTTATTATTATTTTTGTTGCTAAAGAAACATAAAGGGGGCTGGAGAGATGGCTCAGTGGTTAAGAGTATTGGCTGCTCTTCCAGAGGTCCTGAGTTCAATCCCCAGCAACCACATGGTAGCTCACAACCATCTGTAATGGGATCTGATTCCCTCTTCTGGGTATGTGTAAAGACAGATCACTAATATACATAAAAATAAATAATAAATAAAATATTTTTTAAAAACAAAAGAAGAAACATAAGAATAACAATCAGCACATATAGGTTCATGGACATGTTTGCTATTTGAAGAGTTCTCTATCTTATATAAAACCACTTGCATTTATTTCAAGTTTTAGATTCTCTCAGCACTTTGCTTGGGTCCTGTCTACTATTTAACATTTATCACAACCTTATATAGATGAAATATCATACAAATCTACACTTGAATAGAAAACCAGGCTTCCAAATATTGGAGGATTTTGTCTCATGTTCAACTCAGATTTGTGACTGAAGTTAGGAGTTGTCTCATTGCCCAACAGCTGTTGCCCATTGCTGGCTTCACTCATGTTCAGAAAGAACATCCCAAGCCTCCCACTTGGGAAAGAACTTGACTTTTACCTGATAATGAAAAAAAGAAACTCAACCCTTAGAAGACAGTTGACTGGGCAGAGAGTACTAGCTGGATCAGGTCTGCGCATGACTAAGGCTAGCAAACAGGTGAGGCAACAACTGCCTGACAGGAAGCACTTCAAACACATCCTATCCTCCAGAGACACTAAAGGCCAAGTCAACCTCCGCTATGACACATGGATGCTTCTGCACCCAAACACTGTGCTTAGCCTTCCTTTTCATGACCAAATAACATTCCATCATTTTGATATACCATGTTTTGTTTATCTATATTCAGAGAGGGTGTTCATTTTCAACTAGAGTATGAAGTAAGGACAGAGTGAGGAAAATTACAAGGAAATAACAAGATGGGAGGGAGAACTCATAAAGTTAGTAATCTCAACATCTGTCTGAGAGAGACATTTCTTCATGAGTACCCAGAAGCATGCATAAGAATGCTGATTGTAAGATTGCTTATCTACCTAAAAAAACAATGAGAATGATTTTAAGTGTCCACTAGAAGAAGACATGATGAATAAATCATACACTGTAGTGTACCATACAAAATATAAAATATTGAGGTAAGTGTGTACATAATACTGGCATGGATACTGCCATGCTACAAGATATGCTGTTAGTGAAAGAATACTAAGTTTATATTTATAGTTGATAATATCTGAATTCATAACAACACATACTGATCCAATTAACTACATTCAGCATTTATATGAATGCTAATGTCTGTACCAAAGATTGGAAACAATGGTTATTCAAGATGAGGTTAAGGTACTTAGAACTTTATCTGCAACTACTGCTTTATTTTACTCCAATTAGATCCTTACATTGTTTCCTTTGTAATTAAAAATTATACACATCTGACATAAAAATTAAGGAAATAGCAAAATATTTATTATATTACTCATAGTAAGTAAAGGTGAAGAAGTCACATTTCTAGAGTAAGGTAAAAGCCCATCCCTTGCCAATGGCATCACAGAATCATCTCATCTTCAGAGTGGCTCTTCATCTAGAGAAGAGAGAATGATGTAGACAGAAGATGATGATGGTAAGACTTCTGAAGTTAAGGGAAAAGAGAAGATATGAAGATTCAGAGGACTTTAACACACTATAAGGAATCTTCAAGATCTTGGTCCAAACCCTGACATGGGAGTCAGGCACTAGACAAGTGAATTGGCCAGTGTGAAAAAGTTAGCTAGTGTCAGAGGACAGGAATCCCAATGCCCTAATCCCCGGCCTTGCCCATCCCACCCTGGTGGAGGAGCCACGGTACATTACAGCAGTGTTTACCTCCACCCTGCCTCCTGGTTCTCAGGGGACCAGTGAATCCTGAGGGCTCTTGGCTTCCATCCTAGATCAGCTCTATGCCTATTGTTTATCCACCCTCCTGCCCTTGGTGTCTCTGGGTTTTCACTGTCCCCATTTTCTAGCCATCCCATGGGGCTTCCCTACCTTGGGCCATAGTGGCTGCTTCTGACTCCTGGGCTGCTCCCCCACAGATAGCTGAACGGATTGGAGCTTCAGGAAACTGATCCTGGAGTGTCGGCTTCCCCTTCCATGCCAAGGCTCCAAGCGACACTGGAGGTGGGGCCAGTTGTTGCACTGCCACCTCTGACAGGGCAGATCACAACTGGTTTTCTCACTTGCCCTCTGGTTTTTCTTGGCAGTGTTGCTCAGCTGAGAGGAGGTGTGGAGGCTGTGGAACCATTGGGGCCTTTGTGCGTTTGTGCCTTTGATAGCTCTTGGCCAACAGAGCTATGGTAAGGACGCCAGGAGAAACTGGTGAATAGATGGGGCCTCCACGGGGATGGAGGAAACTGCTTCTGTAGAAAGGAATGTCAGGGTCGTAAGACGCACAAGCAAGAGAGCCTCAGTGAGCCTCTGTGCTCGAGCCTCTCTTTCTGGACTTTAAGTGCAAACAGAGCCTACTCTGGACCAGCCTTGATAGGACTTTTTTTTTTCTGGTGGTTGCATTCTTTCAAGGGAGACCTTCCAGGGCCACAGTGAATTTTGAATAAAATAAGCAGAGGTGGGGGTGGAGAGATGGCTCAGAGGTTAAGAGCATGGGCTGCTCTTCCAGAGGTCCTGAGTGTGAGTCCAAGCATCTACAGGGGGGGGGGGGGGCTCACAACTGTCTCTAATGGCGATCCTAGGGGAACTGACGTCCTCTTCTGGCCCTGTGCAGGCACAAGTCATCCACATGGTACACAGACATACACGCAGGTACTCGCACACACATGAAATTAAAAGCAAATTTTTAATGAAAGAAAAAGACAAGATGAGAATGTAGCTTCCTGATAGAGCAATTGCCCAGCAATATCCAAGGAGAGAGAGAGATTGTATTGTATTGTATTTATTGTATTGTATAGCAAGTCAGAGAGGGAGAAAACTAGAGAAGGAAGGACCCTGTGTGAGGAGTAGGTGGGATGCTTCTTCCTGCTGTGAGTTACTTTTTCCTGTATCCCCCCCAATTTCTAGGTCCTCGGAAGGACCTATCCATCAGTGTCATCTTTTCTTGTGTTTTCAATTCTCTGTCACTAATCAGCTTTTACAGTGTACAGACACACAAATACAGTTCTCAGAGGTTGTTGGTTTGTGGCTCTGCTAGGGTTTGAACCCAGGACCTCGAGCATGCTAAGCGAACACCCTACCACTGAGGCACACCTGCAGCCCCAACTCACTAATACTTCTGCACCCACTATCTAAAACAGCCACTTGTCCACTCCACGTGAGTTGCCTGATGGTGTGGATAAGTTAAAAGATGTCCCAGGCATGAACAAAGGATCAATGCCTGAGCCCACTGCCACATGCAGAGATAAGATTGGGCAGAGGCACAACAGTTTATTGTGAGTGGGGGCAGGAAGATGAGAGCAGCCAGGGTGAGCAGGTCTGGAGAGGTATGGGTGGCTCATCATGACTAGTGGTGCTGCCCATGCCTGTGGCCCTCCCCAACTGCTACCGGAGTAGGTAGGGTCAGAAGCTGGCCCCTGGCATCTTTAATAAGCCAGACTTGGCCACCTGTCTCAACAGGCCAATTAAACAAATAATAGTGAAGGGGGTCAGGGGAAGACATTTATTCAATGTGGCCACACTGGGAAAAGAGACAGATATTCAGTGACACAAAGACTTCAAGTCCATATTTGAAGTTCTGACATGAGTTTCAAGGAGTTTGTACAGGTAGCGATGTCGCAGTGGTTAAGAGGATTTGCTGCTCTTGCAAAAGACTAGAGTTTGGTTCCCAGCACCCATGTGGTGGCAGCTCACAACACCTGCAGCTGCAGTTCCAGGGGACCTGACACCCTCTTCTGACCTCCACGGGCACCACACTCAAGTCTACAAACCCACACTCAGACATACATATACAAATAACAATTTAAAATAAATGTAAAATACTTTTTATGTTTTTTTTAACACGGGGTCTCTAAAGCAATTTTAATTCTGGAAAAATAATTACTGTTAGGTCTCAAAGAAACCTGGGATGAATCTCACTTCTCCCTCCCCAAGGCTGGGCTTCCCTTCCCCCAGACTGATTGCCATATAACTTGCTCATTTTGGCCTCTTGGTCCAGGCCACTCTCTTGGCTAGCTGCTCCTTGCTTGCTCTTCTTCTCTCTCTCTCCTCTCATGGTCCAGTTTAGTCTGCCAGCCATGTTCTGCCTGGACTCTTTCCTCTGCCTGCATATACCGCCTTATGTATACATTAAAAATCTCCATACTTTCAGAGTAGTCATGCCCTCCTCCTTTTATTTCTTTCAATTATTTCTATAGGTAAATATTATATAGGGAATATCAGGACAATTGTAGGTTTTACTTTTTAAAAATACCTGAAAATATTTAAGGAACAAAACTAAAACAGTAAGCCATGCTTATTATCATCATTCACACCACCACCCAGCATGTTTCTCTGTCTTCCCTCCGACCGCCAACATTTTTTCTTTGTTTTTGAGATTATAATGCAGTTATATCATTTCCTCCCTCAAAGCCTTCACAGATACCCCTCCTTGCTCACTTTCAAATTCATGGCCTCTCTTTTTCATTAACTGTTGTTACACGCATATATTCCTAAATATAACCTGCTCAGTCTGTCTTATGTTACTTGTACGCAAGGTTTCAAAACTCACGTTTAGTATTGGATAAGCTATTGGTGTGCTCTGCCCTGGGGAAGACTCTCTCTCCCACTCTCAACATCCCTTAGCTGCCTGTAGCTCTGTGCGTAGGATTGAGACCCTTGGGCCTGTCCTCTGCTGCCTGGCTTGGTCAAGTTCCCTCTCCATTTAGGCCGTATATTGTTGTTACCCTTGTTCAGCTGATGTTTTTTTTTGTTTTTTTTTTTTTTTTAGTTTAAGGTATTTCTTTTTTACCCCCAACAGCTCTCCCTTTCAGTCCAAAAAATGGTTCTTTTTCTTATAACTATAAATACAATACAAAACAACAGAAATAAATAGGCCACAATTATAAGAGTTATATGGCTTAGTGTTTTAAAATAAGTATGCATAGCTAAGCAGTTCCACGCAAGGTGTGGTCCTATTGTCTCCACTCCAAGTCTCTCCAGCAGGTTGTCAGAACTGTGTGAAATCTCTTTTCCTCACTGGCTGGCACCAGGATTCAGGTTTTTCTTTCTCCCAGCATAAGATTCCCGGAGAAATTCCAATTCCTTGGAATCCATCATTTCACAAATCTGATAGTCAAAGGGAGAGGCACAAGCGTCTTTTAGAATATCTTCATTCCTGCCGGGACAGTTATAATATCTGGAGCAGAAGGCAGGGCATTCACATCCATCCTCCTCAGAGGATTTAGTGTGGTCAGGAAGCTCTCCAAGACTGGTGGGTGGTAGCCAGCAGATGCAAGAGGGAAGGGGAAAGTACCACAGAGGAGCAACTCCTTTTCAAAACTTTTCCCTGCTGCAGAGAACTGTTCCTTTGTTACTCAATAAATTTTCCTTGTGGGCAGTTAAAGAGTGCTGGGGTACCCAGGTTTGGTTCCCAGC
Organism: Lophiomys imhausi; assembly: GCA_907164525.1. Lineage (NCBI taxonomy): Eukaryota > Metazoa > Chordata > Mammalia > Rodentia > Muridae > Lophiomys > Lophiomys imhausi. Next base: position 184,283 of record CAJQZJ010033726.1, read on the forward strand.
ACCCATATGGTGTCTCACATCATCTGTAACTCCAGTTCCAGGAGATCCAATGTCCTCCTCTGGCCTCTACAGACACTAGGCATGCACACAGTGCACAGACATACATGTAGGTAATACCCTCATACACATAACTATTTTTAAAAATAAAAATACAGAAAGAACAAAAGAACAAATGAACCACAAGGGCACAAAGCCCATAAACCCATTTGGGACCAAGAGACCAACAGTGACTCTTTTGCCTGGACCTTATATCTTAATAAGACCTGGGCTCTGAGCCCAAGGAGGTAACTTACAGGGTTAGCCTTCCATTGGATTCCTGTAGACCATTAGTCACAGGGTGTGGGGGAAGTATGGGGAGGCAGGGAGGTAGCTCTGATCACAATAGTATGTCCCTTGTTCAGAGAAGCTGGGTGACAACAATGAATATCTTAACTTCCTATCTAGACAGAAGCAGGGCTGTGTCTTCAGGACTGGGACATTTAAATAGATTACTCACCTTCCATCCCCAAGGAACAGACCAGCTCAAGCAGGGTGGTTCTGGAGAAGTTCCAGACCTTTCTAAGACCCAGAGAGACTTGGGAGCTGATTCCAGCCCTGCCAGGAATTTCTGGTATGCCCCTGAGAAAGTTCTCCCGTCTCCTGGTCTGTGGCTCCTAGTGTAACACCCTAGTCCCCAGTCTAGGGGGTGATGCTAAGAGTCCTACCAACAACCTCCAAAGTCGGCCAGAACCAGAAGGTCCAAGTGGAGCTTTCTGCCCCCTCCCTCTGCCAACCCCCAGAAATGGAGGCACTGAGAAAGTAAAGGGATTAGGGTACCTCACACTTAACAGAACACTTTCTCATCTGACCAGCAACCTGTAGCTATCATTCACTTCACATCTGGGGTATCTAAGGTCTCCCCATGGAATTGAGAGCACTTTGGTTTGTTTGACACATTTTCGCTAGGCATCGTGGACACCAAAGCTCTCAGCTCAGATGTGTTGAGCACAAAAGACTCTATGCAACTTGTAGGGACAGGAAGGCCAGAGTCTGGAGCTGAGCCATTAGCCCCACTTGTGTTAACCCCTTGCTCCACTGCCTGGACACATCTTTTGCCACCTTTGCCCATAGAAGTCCCTGCCTGGCTTCATTGTTTGACTCCACTGGGTTACTGTGAAGTAAGGAGACGGATTCTCTGAACTCTAACTTCTGGGTGCACCATGAGGTGGGATGAACTGCATACTCTGCGCCTACAGGATGACCCACTGAAAAAGAGCTTTGAGATGACCTAGCTCATGTGAAGAAAGAAAGAAAGAAAGAAAGAAAGAAAGAAAGAAAGAAAGAAAGAAAGAAAGAAAGAAAGGAAAAGAAAGAAGGGAGGGAGGGAGGGAGGGAGGAGGGAAGGGAGGAAGGAAGGAAGAAAAAAAGAGGGAGGGAGGGAGGAAGGAAGGAAAGACTTCAAAACACACTACTGAATATGACTTTTAAAGCTACTTTCTAGGTGAGAAGGATATCACATGACAGACAGCCTGTGAAAACAGAAATGACTAGGATTCACATCCCCCTTAGAGGCATAACAGGAAGGAAGCCTGTCCATACCAGTGACACTCCCAGACATTTCTGAACAAGCCAGGGCAGGTGACCTGTCCAGACAGTAGGAGCCATACAGAAGTCAGCAGTCATGAGGTAGTGACAGAAATCCCCAGGGATGTCGTGGGGACAGGTACAGCTGGCACACCAGGTGGAGTAGGATGTGCAGGCTCCTACTCTTGCACCAAACAGCTGGGTGTGGGAGGGACCGGCCTGAGATACAAAATATGACAATGACTAAAGTGAACAAAAGAACTGGACAGGGAGGAGGTTGGTGAGAGGGGCCAAATGAGGGTGGGGCCCAGATTCCTTGATTGACAAAAATGCCTATCAGGAAAATAATAGCATGTAAAGGAGAAAGGGCAAGGAGAGAGGGAGGGGGAGGGAGGGAAGGGAAGAGAGAGAGAGAGAGAGAGAGCACAGGAGGAAGGGAGAGAGAGGGGGAGAAGTAGACAGCCAGGAAGGTATATTGTAAAATGGTGGCAGACATCTCCCCCTGAGATGGGGAAGCTATTTCTTTAGTTTCATGTCTACTTTTCTGTTCTTTCTACTTTATCAATGATAAGCACGAATGATTTTAACAACTACAGGGGTAGGGGGTGGGGAATGCAAAATGCTATCTCCATCTGGTCTGTCTTAAAAATAACAAAGATGTAAAGGCTGAGGCTGTGGACTGTGTAGCGAGAAAAGATGGAAGATGACCATGTTTGTGGAATATATGCTGGCTCAGAAGAGGCTCCCTGTCTTTCTGGGTGCTCCCAGGATAGCAACAGGGAAGTTCTTCCAGGCAGCTTCTGGTAATTGGTCCTGTATTTGGTACCTTCTCAGGCATACCCCTCACCTCTGCCTCCAAGTTCAGTGGGGAGACCTGAGAGACTATGTGCAGAGAGGCAACATTAGAAGGGGTCCTGTGGGCTTAGGTTCACACAGTGGCTTCTTAGTGCAGGAGAGAGCTAACAAATCTTTATTGTTTTCTCCCATGATGCACAGCAACTCTACAGTTTCGTTTGCTTCTACTACAGAGATTGAATGAAGACAACTCCTTGAGAGGTAGAAAGCTGTGAGCCTATGCTGGGGTGGGAAGGGAGGCTGAGGCATGGACTGGGGAAAGCATTAGGAAGGCAAGCCTCAGAAGGATGGAGCTGAAGCAATGAAGATGTCCTTATAGCCTTTTATCTCCTTGACCTCAGTGCTGCTGATGAGGACTTGTAGCTGATGGGGCCCGGCTTTGATGGGGTAGAGCACCAGTTGAATTCGGATGGTGTGTCCGGCCAACAGAGTCCCAAGGCTGAAAGTCAAAAGCAGCCTATTGGAAACTGGAGGATTGGAAGCTTAGATGGGCAATGGAGCATGGAGACCTGCTTAGTAAGTAGAACCCACCCACCCAATACCACTGATCCCCAGCTTTCCTGAGGTTGGGGAAGTAGGGACCAAAAGGTACATCTGGAAACTATGGAGAATCCACTGGTCCTATGAGGCACAGCTTCTCAGAAACCAGCACCAGAGGAAGACTGATGAGAGGCCAGTGGTAGTATTACTCACTCTTTTGTTATCTGCCCATTGATGAGGCCACTTCCCTCCAGAACCACAGTACAGTTATTCAGAGGCACCATTAGGGTGTTGGTGAAGGTGATGTGGATGTTCAGGGCCTTGCCCACCTCAGCCCTTTCAAATACCTGTGTGGGGAGAAGACAGAGGTGTCCTCGGCCCCTGGCCTCAGTGACACACCCTGTTCCATCAACTACTGTGACCACAGGGGCTGCCTAGAGCTTAGCCACTAAGAGTGGGGGAGACAACTATAAACTGAGAACAGCTCAAGATAAAACATATGTTCACCTGGTTTTAGGAGTTCAGGACACTCTAGGAAGTGCCACATCAGAAATGGGCATAGAGTTTCCCTTCCCACCTTCTATCTGAAGATGCCTGCTAGACTTCAACTGGAGTACTTGTCTCAAAGGGTTAGTGGTGTCTAGTGTGTGCTGATAGGATTCCAAGCACAATTACAGTCAGTTGTGACTGGTTAGTAGTGTCTAACCATACATCAGACCAGGAAGGAGGTTTCATGTGAGCCACCTATCTGCCATCAGTGATATCATTCCACCAACAAAGAAATGATAAAGCCAAGATCCCCAGAGAGATTAATGACAGAGTCAGGACCCAGCCTAGGGGTCTTAGAACTTGCCCAGGATCTTCCTCCCATCCTGTTGTATCTTCCCAGGTATCAGCAGGACATACTCGCTTTCCCCTAGCTGTGCACAGTGCTTCACTCTTGAGGTCAGTGTCATGGGGCAACACGGCCTTGGCCTATAACTGGAGGCAGGGATTCTGTCCTTGCTCCTAGAGCCTAGGATAGTGCTGTCTAGATGGTGAACATCATCAGTAAATGAATATTGAACCCAAATGAGCTCTGTCCACCCAGATGACACTGGGGCATGTTCAGAGGACATGGTTGGCCAGAGAATTGAGGAGGAGGAGGAGGAGGAGGAGGAGGAGGAGGAGGAGGAGGAACACACCCTAACTTATCTGAAACTCAAACAAAAGAACCAAGTCCCCAAAGAGAGTGTCAAAGTCAAGTGGGTGAAAATAACTCTGGAATCCAGCAACGTGACATTAATCACCCACAGGTCTTACAGCCACAGGGACCAATCATAGCCTCCTTGACACATACTATGTTGTATTGGGATCTCATTATGACTAAGGACTCTGCTCTGGGTAACAGGCAGGGCCCTGCTTCAGCACCAATCTTATATCTATTCTTGCAACTCTGCCCCCACTGTTTGCCCCACATGGAAGGCATCCAGCATCACCTGGCCTGACATCCTGAGAGCATGCCCATGTGAAAACCACAAATGTGCCAGCTGACTTGTGATCCAATATGGAACCACCCAACAATTCTTCTGTTGGTTAAAGTCAGGCATACTGTTAACCAGGCTGCCGGGTATAGAGCCGGAAGGCAGTGGGAACGACTTTGAGAGGGGAAGGGAAAGGTGGGAAAGAAGGCTTTGGAGGAGGACAATGCAAGTGACAGATGGGGAGGACACGTGGCCTCCTCTGTGAAGCTTTCCTTCACTCTAACACCACCCACTCCACTCTGCCACTGGGTCTTGAAGTCTGAAGCTCACTTCTTGTTTTTCTTTCCTGTGGCACCCCCCATCTTACCAGCAGTCACCTTTTGAATTTGGAATTTTGTTCTGTCTTAAGTCTGTGTCCTCTACTCACATCCCAAATCATTGCCTTTTTATTTCTACTTTAGTGAAGGGATCTCCTTACTTAATACACCTTCATGTTAACAGGCCTTCATTTGTTCTTCCTCAGAATCTTCCTCAGCATCCTCTGCAAAATGTAACCTCCCTGAGATGCCTTCATACCCCACCCTTTTTTTTTATGCAGAGCACCAGAGCCCACCACTTGTTGCCTATGATGAAGAATAAAGCCTCAGAGACTACACTTCCCTGTACTCTCATCATCTATAATAGGGTACAGCAAACCCACCCAAGCCCATGAGGGGAACCTCCTAGATCTTGTGTGTCCCCATCTCTGTTCAGAGACCTCACCTCAATAGATAAGTGGGGAGGCTCCAGAGAGAAATCTTTTAGGACCAGAATGAACTGCCCTGTCTCTTCAACCTCAGCAATGCCAGACACATGGATCAGCTTTTCATCTGTCAGCTCGTTCCTGTAATTGCTGTAGGGAAGCTGGAGCGGCCACTGTAGCTCTAAACATAGGCAAAAACATCATCTTGAGTCCAAGGGATGGGCTAGAAAGAAATACTGCACTCAGAGGTCATTGTCTGACATGTTAGGATGATGCCACAAGTACTGCACTGGCATCCAACTGTGAAGCAACAGCAGCTTCCTGCCTGGGATGTGTGTATTGGGAGAAGGGGTCTCTGTGATTTGGCTAGACCAGGCCAGCCTGATTCACAGATGCAAAGCTCACCTCTCTACAGGTGCCTTCTCATGCCTACTACATACTCACCCTTCTCAAAATCCACATGCAGGCGTACCACATATCTCCAGAAGGGTTTCCGAGTGCTGCCCCCATGCAGTAGGGCCTGTGCACAAAAGCGCACCATTAGTCCAATGGGATCCTGACTGTGGGCTCTGTCTGGCACCCTCTGAACATGTAGTATGAGCAGCAAGTCCTGGCCCCACATGGGTGCCCTAGCCAGGCGGAGTTGCAGCTGCACAGGTTTATCCTTAAAGCCCTCAGACCCTAGGCGATCCAGGAGGGATGAACAGTCCCTTCTTGGTTCCAGCAATTTCCGGGAAGCCTTAATGAATACAGACCGCTCCTCAGAGGATCCTGGCAGAATAGATCCACACAGACAGAGACATCAGTTGGGCAAGGCAGAGGGGAGTAATGACCTTTTTGGGGAAAAAAAAATGACTGAGCTCTGAGCTGCTAGCCCGAAGCTCTGACCATGTAATATACAATGAATAGCCTTACAGAGAAGCATACGATATCGCAGCTGAGAGGAGGTTGGTGCTGCTCAGTGCTGGCTTTAACCCCTTGCTCTATCACAGTCTCTTCATCTCTCCATGTTTGGTTCTGCCATATGGAACCCAGGGACGATACTATGTTGCCCAGAGTTGCTAAAAAAAAAGGTTAGGTCATATAATTGTTGAGTGTAAGAGTCAGTGTGATCCTTTGCCATCAGACTCTTACCATCATCATCACCATCATCATCAAAGCCGAAGGCTTCTTTTCCCTGCCGGCATTCTTTCTCCTAAAATATATAGTCAGTTCTTTAGATAGAACTTCATCTCTTTCCCTTGGGGATAACTCAACATCTAGGCTCAAAACTCAAACTTACTCTAGACTGTGGACTTCTCTAGAGCACTTACTACATTTCCAGTGTGTTCTTCACACTAGGTCATTTAACTCTTTGAGGAGAGCTATCTCATATCACTGATAAGGAAGTAGAGGCATGGGAAGACGGTCCAGGCTTACCCACCTACAGCATAGCAGAACCTTGCTTAGTTCTCAGGTGGCCAGAGTCGATCTCCCCAGAGATGTCTGCTCCCTTCCACAGGCCCAGAGCCCTCTCCCTCCTGAGTGTCCATCTCTCCCCTTGCTGCTACCCCTACTGTGATGGACACAGAGAGTCAGATGTGTGACCCTGATAGAGTTACTAGATAAAATGCAGGACCTCCCATTAAATCTGAATGTAAGATAAGCAAATAATCTTTATAATAAATTACATGCAACATTTGTAACACTTACACTGAAAGCTATATCCAGTTAATTTAAATTTCAGATAAATAGTGAATTCTTTTTAGCAGAAGGATGTCACTCACACACAGAACTAGCATGATGGCTTATGGAAAGAGACACTTGCTGACAGGCTTGACAACATGAGTTCAATCTCCATGTGATGGAAGGAGAAAACTAACTCACATAAGTTGTCCTCTGACCTCCATACACATACTGTGGTACATATTCCTACACACATACATGCATGTACACACACACACACACACACACACACACAATAAATAAATAAACATAGTAGAAAAAATTAAAGATGTCACATGTACCATTTGAGACATGTTTATAATAATGTATTTGTCTGTCTTAATTTATCTGGAATTCAACTTTAACTGAGCATCCTATATTTTTATTTGCTAAATCAAGGCAAATCTATTCCAGGATCAAGTGCCCAGGATTTAAAAAAGTCCCCTGGGAGTCTGTCTAAGGAGAAGTGGTGTTGTTTTCATCTGAAGGCATCCAGTGGCTGTACCCACACCCTCCCAAATCCAAGGCGCAGGCACCTTCTGGATGCTTGTAGGAACTGGTGATGTCCACACGCTCATCTGATCCTGCCATCTTGGTGCTGATCTCTTTTCCGATGTAATTGGTATTATGGGCCAGGATTTCCTGGGTCTGGCCACCCTCAAGAAGCCAAATGACCTCATCAGCATTCACCTCGGCATACACAAAAGGGGTATCATAGGGCAGGTGGACATCCCCTTCCTTGATGGCTTTCACAGAGGCAGGGCCACAGCAGAACAACCCTGTGGAGGAAACAGGAATTGGGGGACAAGGAGGTCGATAGATATATGGGCCTGAGGCAGCTGGTTTTGACCATGGGAGGTGATGATAAATGGCAGACAGTGGCACTAATGTCCCTCACACCAGGGATTTCTCCAGTTTGCCAAGTGCACTTACGTGTGCTAATCTGTCTGATCCTGACAGTCACCAGACTGAAGTGGCTGCTGTCAATACCATCTTCCTGACTTTCCAGGGGAGGAAAGAACAGAGAGGCTCACTGCTTGTCCAGGTAGCCCCACTGTCAGTGGCAAAGTTACACATGGGACCTGCCAGTGTCTAGGCTACAACCCTGGGAAGTGGGTGAAGTGGGAGACTGCTGCACCCCTCTGGCTATGTGGGGGCTCATTCTCATTGACCTCCCAGAGAGCCTGGCCCCTGCACACAATTCTCACGCACCACTGCTGGTTTGCTGGGGGGTAGGGTCCAGAACCTGCCAGCCATTGTACCCTGGTGGAAGGTCTTTCCGCATCATCCAGCACTCATTCCAGACATGGAAGTTCCTGCAGAAGGGAGGAAGGAGCCAGGTTTATGTTTCCTGAGGGGTTTTCAGGAACCAGACATTATGCAGAGTGCTTATGCCTTTGCTTATAATTTGATTTTCTTCCACTTTGTATTAGAAAGTAATTCCAATAGATAAAGCCATCAAGGAGCCAGCCACAGTGCCACGTCTTTAACCCCAGCACTTTAGAGGCAGAGGCAGGCGGATCCCTGTGAGTTGGAAACCAGCCTGGTCTGCATAGACAGGACTGCATAGAGAGACCTTGTCTAGATAGATAGATAGATAGATAGATAGATAGATAGATAGATAGATAGATAAAACAATGCTATTCACAATTGCCTCAAAAACATAAAGTATATTGAAAAAAATCTAATCAAGGAAGTGAAAGAGTTCTACAATCAAAACTTTAACATTGAAGAAAAAAATTAAAGAAGATGTTAGAAGATTTAAAAAAAATCCTGCTGTGCTCAAGAATTGGAAAAATTAATATTGTAAAATTGGCTGTACTTCAGGTGGTCCTGGATGTGGGGGATGTAGGTGAGCTGGACAGGATGATATAAATGTAGGAGAGCCAGCCCTGACTTTTGCCTGCTTTGTGGTGTTATTGGTGAGGGAGAGGGTCCCTCCCCTTTGCTCTCACCACCAGTGGCAGACAGGAGATCTGGCCTGGATGGAGTCACAAGAGCAGGAGAGCTGTCCTTACCCCTCCCCTGCTGCAGTACTCAAAAGAGCAGACTCTGCACCTCATCTTGGCAGCAAAGTAGACCTAGCCCTTGATATGGGGGTTTCAGGTGAACCAGCCTTGAGGGTGTGAGCCCAGGAGAGCTGGTCCTAACTCTTGTCCAGAGTGGTGGCATTGGCAAGAGAGATGCAAGTTGGGCAGCTTCAAGGAGCCTGGCTCTCCTGGAGCCAGGCCAGGTGGCTGGGTGGATGGTGCGGAAAAGGTGGTAAATCTTAACGCTTCTCATCTAGCTTTGGAGGAAGCCCCTGGAGTGACCAGCAGCAGTGGTGGTCGAGTCACAAACCTGGCTGAGCAGCTGTGGTGGCAACAAGACAGTACCTGGTATTCCATATGCTCAGAGATGAGCCCTTGGTGTGAGCAGTAGGAGACCTAGCTAGTCAGTACCAGCCAGGCAGGAGCCTAGGCCCCATGTAAGCCTGGCCAGTCATGCAGAGACAGTGGCAAATTCTTCATGGAAGGAAGATTGCTTCCTTCCCAAGCCCAAAATAAACAACCGAGCCTCAGATGGTCATGGTGGAGGAATGGAGAAAGAGTTTATTTTGTGAATCAGGGACATTTATAAACCTTTGCACAGTGGTATGAAGTTTTAGAGGTGAATGTGTTTGATTCACTGGGTATTGTCCTATCAGAAGAAAGGAAACTCAGTACCTAATTATCCCATTAGCAGCAGGGGTAGGGAAAGAACTCCAGGTTCACTGGGTAGGTTTCTAAGAGTTGGGCTACATGACACTCCTCCTTACTTAGAGGATCTGGGATTTCCTCAGATCAGATGGAGGAAAAGCTTCCATTGAAAAAAGGGAATCCATCATTTTGGCACCAAGCTCAGAGACTTTCCAGAAATGTCAGACTTGAACCTTACCAGCAGAAATTCCTCACAGGGAAAGATGCCCTCCACTTGCCACAGGCAGCAGGCAGGAGAGTTGGCCATGATGGGGTCATGAGAGTAGGAGAGCTGGCCCAGCCCCTTACCTGCTGCAGCACTCAGAAAAGCCGGCCCTGCACCTTGCCTGGGTAGCACAGTAAAGCTGGCCCTGGATGTGTGGGTTGCAGGCCCAGAACCAGGACTTTGAATTGGCCCACCTCAACATCTACCGCATGGATGAATTGCTGGAGTGCATGAAGAAGCCAGTTCTACAGACCCAAAACAGATCTCCATGACACAGGGCAACATCAGGATATCTGTGAAGAGTCCCAGTGAGGTGCTAGTACTGACAAAGTAGCAGAAGTCAGAGGCTCATACCAGACCAAGGAGTCCTTGTAATGAACATTTGCAAGCAAAAAAAGGGAATATTATGGGACACACTGTGACGCACTACAGCTTCCACAATGAGATTTTTTTTTTCTGTTGAGAGAGGTTGTAAGCATGGAGGGCCAATCTGAGGGGAGGTGGAAGATGAATGGGATCAGGGTGCCTGGTGTGAAATATTCTCTCTCTCTCTCTCTCTCTCTCTCTCTCTCTCTCTCTCTCTCTCTCTCTCTCTGTGTGTGTGTGTGTGTGTGTGTGTCTGTCTCTCTCTCTGTCTCTGTCTCTTCTGTCTCTCTCTCTCTCTCTCTCTCTCTCTCTCTCTCTCTCTCTCACACACACACACACACACACACACACACACAAAACCAACCAATAAAAAGATTTTTTTTTACTTGGCTATACTTCTAAAAGCAATCTACAGAAACAATACAATTTCCATCAGAATTCTACTGTTCGTCTTTACAAAATTAGAAAAACAATATTAGAATTCAAATGGAAGAAGAAAAGACCACAGACAGCCAAAGCAACCATGAGCAAAAAGAATAATGTAGGAAGTATCTCCATATCTGATTTCAAGTTACATTATAGAGCTATGGAAATAAAATCAGCATGGTACTGATACAAAGCAGACATGTGGATCAGTGACTAGAACAGAAGATTCAACTATAAACCCAAATAGCTACAGCCACCTTATTTTTGACAAAGGTGCCAAAAAAAAAAAAAACCCAAAACAAACCATTGGAGCAAAGATATCCCCTTCACGATTGAAGAGGGGGCTTAGCCATTGGGTGGGTACTGTTCTTGCAGGATCCAGAGTTTGGTTCCCAGAACCAATGTAAGGTGGTTCACAACAGCCTATAACTCTAGCTCCAGGGGATCTAACCCCCCCCTTCTGACCTTCATTGGCAGTGTACTCGTATGCACAAACCCACACACAGACACATACATACATATACATATACATGTAATTTTTAAAAAGAGACAGACTTTTCAATAATTGGTGTTGGAGAAATTGCATATCCACATGTAGAAGAATAAAACTAAATCTTTCTCCCTTACCATGCACAAAAATCAACTCCAAGTGGATTGAAGAGCTTAGTGTAAAACCTGAAACTGTTTGTAGAAGAAAATGCTTCAAGATACAGGCAAAGATTTTGTGAATAGGACTCTAATTTCTCAGGAAATAAACCCAACAATTGGCAAATTGGGACCTCATGAAATTTAAAGCTTCTGAACAACAAAGGAAACAGTACATTGAGTGATGATGCAGCTTATAGAACAGAAGGAAATCTTTGCTAGCTATACATCCAAGTGAGGATTAATATTGAGAATATATATGAAGAACTCAAAAACTTTAAACAAGAAATTAAACAACCCAACTAATAAACAGGTTAATGAAATGAACATATAATTCTCAAAAGGTGAAATACAAATGGCCAATAAATATATAGAAAGATGTTTAACCTACTAGCCATTAAAGAAATACAAATTAAAACCACATTGAAAGTCCATCTCATTCCAGTCAAAATGAATCATAAGAAAACAAGTGACAACAAACACTGGTAAGGGTTACACGAAACAAAAAACAACAAAAAAAAAATGAAAACAGATCTATCATGTGACCTGAGTATTTTCCCAAAGACCTCCAAGTTACCATATCCCAGAGATACCAGCTCAGCAATGTTTATATAGTGCTATCCGGCACAGCTAAGTTACAGTAGGTGCCTAAGAGCAAAGGAATGCATAAAGAAAATGTGTTATAAATACAGAATGGATTTTTTCAGGAAAGCAAAAACAAAGTCATTTCTTTTGTAGAAAAATAGGAGCGCCGGGCGGTGGTGGCGCATGCCTTTAATCCCAGCACTTGGGAGGCAGAGAGAGGCAGGCGGATATTTGTGAGTTCGAGGCCAGCCTGGTCTACAAAGTGAGTCCAGGACAGCCAGAGATATTCAGAGAAACCCTGTCTCAAAAAACCAAAAAAAAAAAAAAAAAAAAGAAAGAAAAGAAAAATAGGAGCAACTGAGGATAATCATACTAAATGAGGTAAGCCAGTATCAGAAAAACAAATATCATGATTTCTCTCATTTATTGTTAATTATAATTTTTAACATTTATTTAATTTGGGAGGGAATATGCACATGCCATGATCCACGTGTGTAGAGGTCAGAGGATAACTTGTGGGAGCCAGTTCTTTCCTTCCTCCTTGTAGGTTCTGGGGCTCTAACTGAGGCTTAACAAAAAGTATCTTTTCCCGTTGAGCAATCTTTCTGGCCATTAGATTTTTATAGATATATAAATTATGCATGTATATATTATATATACATACACACATATGTATCATATTACATATATATTATGAAAATCTAAGTTAAACAGTCTAGAGGAACAGAGGGATGAAGGGGAAAAAGGAAGAGGCTGGGGCCTGGGAGGAATGTACTCAACACAATATAATGTAAGAAATGCTCTTTTGTATCTGTTGGGACTCGGAGTTCATGTTCTTCCTCCTAGTCTCAAGCTCCTAGAAATAAGACTCTGAGACTCAAAATATATTTACAAATACCTTGGCCATAAGCTTTGGCTCATTCCCTGATTAACTCATAACTTAATATCCCATTTATTCTAATCTAAGTCTCCCATGTGGCAGATTACCTCTGTGCAGCCTTCATGAGTGTGTCCTTACATTTTCCCCTGTGATTCTTCCCATGCCTTACTCTATCCCAGAACCTTTCTTCTATCAGATATCCCACCTTCTATTCTACCCTTTCCCCATAGGCCATAGGTTTTTTTATTGACAAGGGTTGTACCCATACAGTACACAAGATATTCCTTCTGCAGGGACTGATCTCCACAACTCTGCATTTTGATTGGTTGTGGGTTTCTGTAATGGTCTCCACCCATTGCATAAAGAAGCATCCTTAATGAGGGGTGAAGATTACACTTATATAGGAAAAAAAAGAAATAATTTTTTAATGTCTTTATATAACACAATACCATGCAATGAATATATGCAATAAAACACTTTAAAATGTAAATGAGCTTTAACTGTGATATACAGTATAAAATTTGTAAAAATTCTGTGGAAATGAGTGAAAAACCTGGAGGCAGAAAAAGGGAAAAAGGAATTTAAAAAATGTAATTCATGAGCCATGACGGCTCATGTCCTTTCTGCCTGTGTCCACCACCTGCCCACAACCTTCGAGCCACTGCCCCAGCTTCTCACACTGGCCTTTGCCGGGCCACTCTGCACAACTCTCTGTCCTGAGGGAACCAGGAGGAGGCCCCAGACTCTGCAGCCTGCCTTGGCGCTCACACAGGTGCCTGGAAGGGTCACACACTTGTGTCTCAGTACAGTGACACACCCCTTTTGACGTTAGAAGGAATAAAGGACTGAGTTATTTATGTCTTGAAACTCTATGACAAGTTTGACTCAGAAAAGCTCACAGTAAATTCTCATTCTATGAAGGACCTGGGCTTAGACAGTTTGGACCAAGTGGAGGTTATTATGGCCATGGAAGATGAATTTGGGCTTGAAATTCCTGATATAGATGCAGAGATGTGTCCACAAGAAATTGTAGATTACATTGCAGATAAGAAGGATGTGTAATGCCGGGCGTTGGTGGCGCACGCCTTTAATCCCAGCACTTGGGAGGCAGAGGTAGGCGGATCTCTGTGAGTTCGAGGCCAGCCTGGTCTACAAAGTGAGTCTAGGACAGCCAGAGCTGTTATACAGAGAAACCCTGTCTCGAAAAACCAAAAAAAAAAAAAAAAAAAAAAAAAAAAAAAAAAAAAAAAAAAAAAAAGAAGGATGTGTAAGAATAAAGTAGCAGAGCCTTCTTCGTCACTATGAGAAGACTCCAAGGACACACGATGTCATCTGGCATCGTGGCTGACTGACAGCAGTTCTGTTGGACTTGCATTTAAATTGTCTGAGTGTTTTACCCTTTAAAAATAAATCTATTACAAAACTAAAAAAAAAATGTAATTCATGCCTTTAATCCAAGCACTCAGGAGGCAGAGGCAGGCGGATCTCAGTAAGTTCAAGGCCAGCCTGGTCTACAAAGGAAGTTTCAGGACAGCCAGTACTGTTATACACAGAAACCCTATCTCAAAACAAAAACAAAACACCACCCAACAACAACATCCAATTGTCATCAGCGATGCTTCACCCAGCAACTGATGGAAACAGACACAGAGACCCACAGCCAAACATTAGGTAGAGTTTGAGGAATCCTGCCAAAGAGGGGGGAAGAAGGATTGTAGGGGCCCGGCCAGTCAAGGACACCACAAGAAAACTCACAGAATCAACTAACCTCGGCCCACAGGGGCTCACAAAGACTGAACCACCATCCAGAGATCTGCATGGCCTGACCTAGGCCCTCCGCACACGTTACAGTTGTGTAGCTTGGTCTACTTGCAGGACCCCTAACAGTGGGAACAGGAACTATCCCTGACTCTGTTGCCTGCCTTTGGGGCCCTTTCCCTTTACTGGGTTCCCTGGTCCAGCCTTGATAGAGGAGGTGCCTAATCTTACTGCAACCTGATATGCCAAGGCTGGTTTCTCAAGAGAAAGAGAAGAGGAGTGAATGGAGGGGAAGAGGGATGGTTAGGGGAAGGGAAAAACTGGGAGGAGAGGAGAGAGGGGAAACTGAAGTTGGAATATAAAATAAATAAAACTTAAAACATATTTCATAAAAACTAAATATTTACAAAAAAGTAATTGCCAATTTAAAGTTGCAAGAACAATACAAAAAACTTCTCTGTTAATGTCATTTTTTCCATTTGTCTTCTTTTATATAGCTATGGATATATATTTTTTATACATTTTATATATGTGTGTATATATTATATATAATATTTTTAAAGAATAGTATATAAACTTGGACAGCCTTAGCACTTGTTAGGGATATGACCTTTTTAAATCACTTTGCTATCTGTATTTCAGGCTGTCAGTTGACCTAATTATGTCTTTGTAGTCTTCTTGTTTTCCTACAGAATTCAGGCTAGAATCACACATTAGATCTTCCTTTGATGTTGGATATGTTCCTCAACCTTTCTTCACTATGCTGAGATTTTGAAAACAATCTCCCCCACCCCTAGAATGGGCTGTGTTTGCAGTTTGTCTGGTATTCTCATGATCTGATTCAGTTATACATTCATTCATGTAGACAGAATTCTAAGGAAGGGATACAGCCCACTGATCTTGAAACAGAGAGGACTCAAGCTCCTAGTCTTCGGATCCCAATTTGAAAACCCGTCTCACCTGTATTCTGTCCTTCAGCACTAACAACCCTGTGATGTAGACACTATCTTCATTTTACACAGAAAATCGAATCTCGGTTTCTCACACCTGGAAAGTAACAGAAAAAGAAAAGCAGGAAAGCAGCCTGGGAGTAGGAAGGGAAGTAGGGTAGAAGAGAGCCAGGGAAAAGGTCAAGATGCCAGAGAAAGCCCGGGAAAGGGTCAAGATGCCGAAGAAAGCCCCCTCTATCCTAGCCCCAGAGAGGGCACCAGCTGGGAGAGCTAAGCAGGGAAATCTAGGCCGGAAGTCCTGGCTCTGCCTCCTGGGAGTGGGGGTGGGGGTGAGGGGAGGAAACTGACTGGTAACACCCAGAACGCTTGGGCAGGACACATAGCTATTTGCTTGGCCCAGGTGTTCAGGATGATATTCCAATGTCTATGATGTCTGAAATGCGTTTCATTTGATGAGCTAACTAGCCAAAAAGCTTCCTGGGCTGAGGAATTCTTCACCAAGAATCACCCACATGTAAGTGTTACAGGACAGTCGCACCTCCGCACCTCCGTGGCAAACTGAATCAGCTTCATCCCCTAACTGGAGCACTGCTGAGCTGTTACAAACAAAACCTCTTACCAGATTTTGTCTGGCTTTTGAGTCGGTAGCATTTCTGCGGCTCGGTTGTAGTAGGTGTCGATGGTCAAGTTCCCGTCTGTGTTGTGTGCAGAATGGAAATTGGAAACGACTCGGGTTGGAACACCTAAGCATCTCATTACTACAGAGAAGAGGGAGAGACGCTGAGATCATTTCAAGCACAATTATTACCTTTTCATGCACGGTCTCTCACTTTCAAACTTGCAGCAACTCTTTTATTCCCAAAGGATGGAGCCTGGAGAAGCTTCCTCCCACCTGCCCATCAGTGGTATCCATCCACAAAGTGGAAGAAATCATTTGTGAGCCACTTAAAACAACAATTAACTTGTTATTCGCAGCTCTTTTTTCTCAGCAAGCTCTCCAAGCTAAAAGCAAAGAGACTTAAGCTCATGAGAATTCCAAAGGGGGTTGGAATGTGTGGACAGTTTCAAAAAAGAAACTGCGTGACCTGAGACAAGTGGCTTAACTTCTCTGGGGTAGTCTCCTTGTAAATAAGAAAGTGAAGAGTTGAACAGGATGGCTTTCAATTCTGAATCTGTCATTCTGCTTAAAGACAAGGGCTGAAAGAAAGATGAAAATTAGAGGGCTAGGGATGTAGCTCAATGGCAGAGTGCTTGCCCAACATGTACAAGGTTCTTAGTTCATTCTTCAGCACTGCAACATATGTAGATAAACAAACACGCAAACAAGAGACTGGCTATAGACAGGAGAACATTCGTTCCACTGTAGAGATACAGTAGATGACATCAGAAATTAAAAACTACTTACTGTCTTTGACAAGCCAGCAGCTCCCTCTTGTGGATCCTCAGGATGGTATGTAAAGTTATGATTTCACAGAGGTATTTAATGCTCAAATTATCCCATGCTTACAGACATACATAAGCCAAACTGCCTACAACCAGGTGTAATCAAAAGCCAGGCATGTCTTGGGACTAGTTCCTCACCCTAGTCAGTGTGCTGAGTTCAGAAGAGGACTCTCCCATCCACTCTTCCTGGGAGGGCAGACGCTGGGAAGGACACAATGGTTTTAAAAGCAAAAGGAATAAGAGCCCTTGCATCTCCATGCACTGCAGAGCCTCCAGCAGGACCGCTCGTGGGTCATTAGCTGTCCACTCCAGCACTGCACCTGGCCTCTCCACACGTCTGTGCGGAGCATGAACTCAGACCTGGGCTGCGGATGGCCAAAGGCAGCTTAGTGGTCATAGCTTTCCCCTCTCAACAGCCCCAACACTCTGTGGCCTGGAGAAGGGGGCCAAACCATGGATCTAGTCCTTTTCCTGCTCCTCTTAGGATCTGAAGGTCCAAGGTGAACTCCACAATTCTCACCTGGCTACCACCGGGGACTTTACAGGCCGAGGCAGAACGGGAGCTACAGGAGGCCAGAGTAGCCACACCCCCAACTCACAAGTAAGTTGATAAGGTCTCTTGATGTGTACTCAGATTTAAATCTCCCCATCTGAGGCCCCAGAACATAGCTGTAAGACTTTGCTTCTCCTCAGAGAATCAAAGACAGCAGGCTGTTCTATCCTATGCTCCACCCACCCCCTCTAGCAGAACCAACCTATTATTTCAACACACACCTAGCATAGGGTGTGACTAGACAGCCCCACAGAAGGTCTGCTTTCCACTAGGAAGACAGCTAGGCTCTTCATCATCCCAGATACTTGGGCCAAGAATTTGGCCCTGGATTGTTAACAGTTGAGTATGTTCTCAATTGAGTAAAGTGTCCCTGATTCTCAAAAGGTAGGTAGTCAGGTGGCAAAGCTCTAATTGTAAGTCAGATCCCTCAGGGAGATCTATGTGTGAGGTCAGGGTATCTGAGACTGTCTGCTTGCACCGGTTGGCCCACTGAGGCTCACTTTGAGCTGAGCAGGTGGTGGGAAGAAGTGTTCTGCCTTTTCTGGGGACAATAAGTTTGTTCTATCCAAATGGCCACCTTTTTGTCTGTGTGCCTGTCTCTTGAGACAAGATCTCATCTAGCATAGGTTAGCCTAACTCCCTATGTAGCCAAGGAAACACCTGATCAATCCACTGCCCCCACTTTTCCAGTGCTAGGATTAGAAGCATACCACACCACGCTCAGCTCAGGCGCCCACTATTAACAGTCTTCATCAAAGAGACTGAAACAATTGCAAAGATCACCCCCGGAGACTGGACAGTGCAGAGCTAAAGAACTCATGTGCACACTACTCCCTAGCCACAGGTCTCTGGCGAGCTCTAGGCCCCTCATGAGCTGCAATGGACTCTGAGGGTAAGGATTATCATGGCCCAGCCTGCAGGAGAAATCAGGAAGAATCAGTGGGTAAGACTTCACTCACCCGTGCACATAACAGAGGCAAACACCCAGCACTGTCCATATTTCACAGGCTGCCCGCCCCTGGCCGACCACTGCCGCAAGATGGCCACACTGCCATTCCATTCCAGAGGGCTGGTACCGTGGGAGTAGTCCTCTCCCCAGTTCCCCTGAAGCACACCATTGTCGTCATTGCTGTTGATCTGCAAAGGGCAGACAGGTGGGACTCAACAACATTCAAGTGATGCTCAGGCTGTCCTTGGGCAGGGGCAGGAAGCCTCTGCTCTTACCATGGCGCTCACCACCCTGCACACGTACACCACATCACTCCTCTGAGAATGGTCTTTGGATGGGTTCTTTAGGAAATAGAGGCTCTTGTTCAGGATTTCAAGGCTGATGTCAATGATATCCTTTTCAAACTTGCAAGGCATTTCAAGGGAGAAATCAGAGAAAAACAAAAATGGGTAGAGTCCAGAAACTTGGGCATTAACAAGCTTTTAAGGGCTATGTGTTTGTGAGACTGGAACAGTGGGGCCTAACCATAAGACAAGATCCTACATTGGCTAAACATCAAATTGGAAATGCATCAGAATCAGAACTTTTACTATTTATTTATTTATTTATTATTCATGTGCATTGCCTGTATGTATGTCTGTGTGAGGGTGTCAGATCCCCTGGAATTGGAGTTACAGACAGTTGTGAGCTGTCATATAGGTGCTGGGAATTGAACCCAGGTCCTCTGGAAGAACAGCCAATGCTCTTAACTGAAAAAAATAAAATAAACTGTGTGACTCTTGATGGAAAAAGGGAAAGAATTGAGAGAATGGGAGAGAAGGCTTTTGAAGTCCCAGATTAAAAATGGTAGGGCAACTTGCCAGCTGCAGCACTCGAGAGAGTAGGCCCTGCACCTTACCTGGGCAGCACAGTAGAGCTGGCCCTGGTGGCACAGGCATGGGAGAGCTGGTGGGGTGACCAAATCAGCTTCCACCCAGCCCCCGATCCAGGGCTCTGAGTTGACCCACCCCAACATCTACTCCATCTATGATATTATGGAGTGTATAAAGGGACTGGTCCTCCAGATCCAAAGCTGCAGGATTTCCTTGACACAGGCAACAACAGGATATCTAAAAGGAGGCCTGGTGAGGATCCAGTAGGATCCAGTATTGATAGTGTAGCAGAAGCCAGAGACCTCGAACCAGACCAATGACTCCTTGCAATGAACATTTGCAAATAAAGCTTGTTTGGGCAAAAGGGTTCATTTACTGTTTGACACACTATAACACACCAAAGCTTCCACAGCAAGGTTTATATTTTGTTTTCTATTCTTTTGGGGGGGGGTGAGGTTGTAAGGGTAGAGGGTGGATATGAAAGGACAGGGAGATAGTGGGATTGGGGTGCATGATGTAAAATTCACAAAAAAATCAATAAAAAGTTAAAAAAAAAAAGACAGGTCAAATAGGAAGAGGAGTGTCGGAACATTTCCCTGAGGTATTTTAGCATGGTGGGTCCCAAGGACCTACACCATTTATCCAAGGGACTTGTGGGAACAGGGAAAGAGCACATGGGTGAGTATAATACCAGCACTTGAGAGGAGGGAAAAGATTGCAGAGAGCACTGGATAATGTTGTATGCCCTAGAAAAGCCAGGATAGGCCCACAACAAATGCTTACAATGTGTGCTTGTGACAAATGTCAACCCTCTGGCTGTCAAATGCACCACTTTCTATCTCAGTTTCAAAACACTTCCTAAGATGCAGTAGCTGGGGCATGGGAGAATCTGATCTTCCTCAGCAAAGCTCCCAACATCTCCCACCCCATAGTAACAGGAAAGGAGAAACAACATTGACCACGATCGGTGATGAGTGTAGAAAAGCCATCCACAGCCAAAGCCCCCCACCCCACCCCACCCCACGGTGTACAGTAACTGGGTGCCTGGTGTTATTAAAGGACTGCCGTTCAGTTTCTCAGTTGTGATCATGCATTGTGGTTAGGTTTTCCAGAAAGAATCACTATCCTCTGTGGCTTTGTTGTGTTGCGTTAGGTTAAATGACACACTATCTATAATGTCCTTCCAAAAGTCTAGGGCTGAGAAGGGGAATGGAGGAGCACAGAGCGAGGCTGGTTACACCTTCCCTGTAAAGGGCAGGAAGCAAACACCTGGCCCAGGCAGCTCATAGGCTCTGTCTCAACTCACCTCTGCAGTAAGTGTGAAAAACCTTAGACATCAGTCACATGAAGGTGTGTGCCTGAGACCCATGAAACGGGATTTATGGATACCAAAATGTAAGCTTCGTGTACTGTCTGAAGTCTCAAAATAGTGTTCCTTTAAAAATTCTTCCCAACTAAAGCATGAAAAGTACTTTTCATAGTGAGTCATATAAAAACAGTAGTGTTGCAGCACAGAGACAGGGGAATTTCAAGTTCAAGGCCAGTCTGAACAACACAGGAAATTAAAGGCTGACCTGGGAAACCAAGTCTGCTAGAATCTGCCTTAAAAAGCATAAACAAGCTGGGAGATGGTGGCACACACCTTTTAATCCCAGCACTCGGGAGGCAGACATAAACAAAACCAAAACCAAAACAACCAACACCAGGGTGGGAGGGATAGATGCATGATAGCTCAGTGGGGAAAGGAGCCTTACACCAAACCTGATGATGTGTCCAATCTTAAGGGACTACATGGTGGCAGGAGGGAAATGACTCCCTCAAGTAGTTCTGACTCTCGTATGTGCCATGGCATGCTTGTACTAATTCTCTCCCTCTCTGTCTCTCTGTCTCTCTGTCTCTGTCTCTCTTTCTCTCTCTCTCACACACACATACACACATACACACATACACACACGTAAAATTAATTAATTTAATTTTTTAGAAATTAGAGCCACAAGAGAGGGGCTGGAGAGATGACTCCACAGTTAAGAGCACTATCTGCTCTTCCAGGGGACTTGAGTTTTATTTCCAGTACGTACATGGTGACTCACAAGCTTCTGTAGCTCTAGTCTCAGAATTCATCGCTCTCTTCTGGCCTCCTTGTGCACTAGGCACACACATGGTGCACAGATATACATACAGGCAAAACATCACACACACACACAAAAATGTTTTCAAATAAAGTGTTAGGAGACATTGATTCGTGGACTGTTGCTTTTGAATCATAGAAGAATGAAAGGCTTGTCATAAACTGACCCCTACTAGGGCTGGTAACTGGTATGTAGAAGTTCGTTACAGTTGTTGGTCAACTTTCATCATACTCCACATTTTCCTTAATAAAGCATAAAACCTGGAAAGGAAAGCCATCTTTTCTTTGCTTGCCCCTCATTGGATGGGACATTGGCCAGCACCTCACACAATGGCCTTGGTTAGTTAACAGTCCTCAACAAGCCCATCCCAGTTCCTCTTCCAGGAGGTGATGTTACCTGCCCATAGTTCCAAGGCCTGGAGGTAACAGAGTTTGGTTGACCCTTGTAAACAAAGCCATAATCACTCATGATATACTCCTGCAGCAGGGTTTCGCTCGGCAGGTAGACATCGTCCTCTGGCCAGTAAAGAATAACGGAGAGAAAAAGAAAATCACAAGGTGAAGAATAAGCATGAAATTAAAAAAACAGCATAAAAGTAATGACATCATTCTGGAAACAGGAAGAACAGTCAATGGATGACTGTAGGCCACAGAAATAACACTGGACCCTCTTAAAATCCAGCTGTGTGCTTCTCCAGAGGCTAGCAACAAAATCTATGCTATAAAAATTGTAGATTATAAAAATTAGATTTTTTTTTTTAGACTTTTGGAAAATACAGGAAAAAAATCAGTCATTCCCCACTGCTTAGAAATACCCACCATGGGCTGGAGAGATGGCTCAGAGGTTAAGAGCATTAGCTGTTCTTCCAGAGGTCCTGGGTTCAATTCCCAGCAACCACATGGTGGCTCAAAACCATCTATAATGAGATCTGGTGCCCTCTTCTGGCCTGCAGGCATGCATGCAGACAGAACACGAACACTTTATACATAATAAGTAAATAAAATCTTTTTTTTTTAAGAAATACCCACCATTACATTGTAATACATTCTGTCCTTTTGCTGTATGCATATGTGTAATTAGTTAGAATTAAATTGAATTCTACTGCTAAATTATCTCACTTAGTGTTACAGTATGGATATTTTCATCACATCATTAAAAATTCTTTGTGGGGGACTGTAGAGATGGCTCAGAGTTTAACCGCACTGGCTGCCTTTCCAGAGGCCTTAGGTTCAATTCCCAGCACCCATATGGCAGCTCACATGTGTAACTCCAGTTCTAGGGGATCTGATACCCTCATGCAGACATGCAGGCAAAACACCAATGCACATGAAATAAAAATAAATAAAACATTTTTAAAAATTCTTTGTGGGACAAGGTGTGGTGTTGTACACTTTAATCCCACTCAGGAGACAGAGGCTATCTGAAAATAGCCTGTGAGTCTGCATAGTGAGTTCTAGGCCAGTAGGGCTGTGTAATGAAGACCCATCACAAAACAACAACAAAAGAAAACAAAACAAAGCAAAAAATTTTATAAATGATTTTTGCAGCTGGCTATGTTGGAGCATGCCTATAATCACAACACACAGGAGGCTGACACCAAGGATTGTGAGTTCAATACCAGCCTAGACAACACAGCAAAACTCATATCACAAAGGTAAAAAAAAAAAAAAAAAAAGAAGAAGAAGGTTAGGGTTGGTGAGAGGATTGAGCAGGTAAAGGCACTTACGCAAACCCTGGTAACCTGAGGTCGATCCCCTAGACCCACATGCTAGAAGGAGAAAACCAACTCCCACAAGCTGACATGTAGGCATACACACACATGTGCACACACACACACACACACACACACACACACACACACAAATAAAAAGTTAATTTTTTTGTTTCAGAGCATAGTAATATGTTGCACAGAACTCCCACAAGCTGACATGTAGGCATACACACACATGTGCACACACACACACACACACACACACAAATAAAAAGTTAATTTTTTTGTTTCAGAGCATAGTAATATGTTGCACAGACATGCAATGATTATCTTCCAGGCTTTGCCACAAGAACCTGAAAGAACCTTTCCAATCCATCGAGTTAGCATTACAAGCTGGGAGCAAGTCCTACCTGTACTCCACGGGTTAAAAAGCAAGATGAAATTCCCCAATGAATAAGTCACACCAGGACCCTGGCCCAGAGAGATCTCTGTCTTCAGAATGTAGTGGCCAATGACTGCACTAGCTGGTGAGAAAATGGAGACTTGGAGAGAGTTGCTGTCAACTGTGAAGTCAGAAGCACTCCAGACATTCCCAGGCCCGGTCTGGTTGAGCAAGAAAGAGGCTCGGGTCCCTAGAAGTTCTGTGGGCTCTGGTCCTGAATAAGAGAGAAAGGAGATTCCAGAGAAAGGCTCAAAGTCTATGTGATGGAGGTGGAGGGGTGATGGGTCAGCAGTTACACATGGATACTGCCCTTGCAGAGGACCTGAGCTTTGTTCTCAGAACTCATTAAGACAGCTCAGAACTACCTGTTAACTTCAGCTCCAGGGGATCTGCTGCCCACTTCTAGCCTCTCAGTGTAGGCACACACACGCGTAAAAGTAATAAAATAAAGTAAAATAAATGTGGTGCATGAGTCCCTGTGGCCTGACAGAATCCTCATCTTCTCCCGACATTTGCTAAAGCTTTTTCCATTAAGGCAGACGGGCAGATCTCTGTGAGTTCGAGGCCAGCCTGGTGTACAGAGTGAGTTCCAGAACAGCCAGGAATACACAGAGAAACCTTATCTCAAAACAACAACAAAAAGATCTATGGCATCTGGTTTTTTTTGTCTTTGTTTTTCCATTTCCAATCTGTTAGTCTTCCATGAGGTCATGTCTGAGGAGTTTTACGACCGTGCCTGTGTACTTACAGGTTGGCTGTTGTGGCTAAAACAACCAGTTTGCTAAACTGGCCAAATATTTCCTTAATAGGGCCAACAGTACTGATATGAGGGTCCTGGGGGTCCCAGAAGAGAGGGGAAGGCGCCTCAGAGACAGGTGGCAAGAGTCCCTCCCCCAGGTGAACTTTGCTAACTTTCAGTTTTGAGGGAACTCAATGGTAGAGTGAGCTCACCTGTCTCGGCCACAAAGGTGAGAAGGTCCTGTTGGGGCTGGAAAGGTCGATTAAAGAACAGCTTTATGGTGAAGTTCTGGCCACGGCGCAGGATGAGCTTCGACGAGCCCATCTCCTGAGTGTGGTGGTCCTTGTTGTTCCTGGAGATCTGCAGTTCCACAGACCTGAGCTCCAAGGCTGCCACTTGGGGAGGGAGGACAGGTCACCGCCCAGCTGAGACACTTGGAGTCCTTTCTATGGAACCTGACTGACATTAGCCTTTTGCCTCTCTGCCTCCTAATTTCATGACAACTTCGAAGGGCAATTCAGCAGGTCCTAGCCAGGGATGAGGAGGATCATCAATCCTAGAGACATTAGAGCTGGAGGATTGGTGCCCCAGAAGACAGAACAAATTCCAGATAATGGAAAGCCACTCTGTGGTCCTGCTGGCTTAGGAATAAACACATTGGAGTTTTATATAAATGAAGCCAATGAGCTGTCTGGAGGCTGCACAGCTTCTGTAAGGTAAGTCCTTGCTTTTATGGGTAGGGGCAGGTCGGGATTGCTTGGGGCTTACTTTCTGATTCTCAGTTGTGTTTCAGGTCTATGCAGAAGGCATTGTGGGTATACACATAGGGCGTGGTCGTAAGAGTCTGCTAGCATAGTGGAGAAGTATATAGCTTCTAGAGTGGCTCAGCCCTAGACATAAGACAAGCAGCTGAGGTCCCTCACCTTGACAAGTTGCTTGGAAGAACATGTACAAGTTGCCTAATGGTCCTAAACATTAGTGTGTTCATCTGAGAAGTGGGGAGATAATGTGTCTCTACTTCACATGGGCCTTCAGTAAGGAAGCATGCGTGAGGACCTCTGCCCCAAGCCACACACAGAGAAAGAATCTTAGTTACTCTGAGTAACAGCCTGCCATGCTGCTCACTTTGGATATGCTTTGCTCTTCCTGCTGCTGATATTCATATTGCATTTATTGTCAACAAAACCCCCTTAGGTCTTTCCTCTAATAAGTCCAACCTAATATAATAGTAGCTTGAGAGTGACTATCCTCCAAGTCAAACAATCACTCTCCTAAGGAGTCAGGCTGTGCCTCCTTATGAAAGGGTTACTTACCCCAGGTGGGCCTTGTTGACTCTTTACACCCCCTCTGGAAAAGTGAGGAGGGTCATGAGACCCTTATCTGGGTCTCCAGCCACTCCTTACCACCTGTTGTATGCAACTCTACCTTAACTGCATGTGGCCTCCTGGGAAGGTTACAGGTAAGTGAAGAAAGACTTAGGGTAGGGCTCCATCTATGTAGCTAAGGTGTAGCCTATTCAAGGAGGAGCACCCACACCCTTTAAGGTAACCCCTCACCTGTGCTCTGTAAGGAAGCCCAATAAACTAACTGGTTTTCCAGAGTGAACTTAGAATCCTGCCTCCTCCGTTTGTCATTGAGACTTTAGTTTTAGGAAAAGGGGTGGAAGGAATTTTAGTGACATTATGGGATCAAGTGTAAGGAAGCTAAAAGGGCTCATAAGACTGATAATTGTTGACTTTCAGACCTAAGACAAGCAGCTGAGGTCCCTATTTAACATATCAAAGCAGACCTGGCCTCCAGGTTCTCCCAGCATCCCCCAGTACCTACAGGTTACAGAGTACATCCCTCCCTCTACCCTGAGCTTTCCAACCCAGAGCAGGGATTCTCCTCCCCCAAGAGGCTCGTCCCTATATAATCCAGACATTTTGCATAATCTCTCTCTCTCCCCCCACCGTGTGTGTGTGTGTGTGTGTGTGTGTGTGTGTGTGTGTGTGTGTGTGCACGCGCGCGCGCTCTCTTTTTCTCTCTCTGCCTCCCTCTCTGTCTCCCTGTCTACATGGTGATTTCCCTGGTCCCATTCCTTGGGACTGGTGAACGTACTGGAGAGCTGGCCCCTATAAACCTGCCTTTATACTTTAATTTGGCTCAATTGGATTCGTTGTGTTGGTGGAGAATTAGATGATTACTTAGGTAAGATCCCAGGGGCCTACATGCTGGAAGAAGAGAGCTGACTCTGTAAAAGTTGTCCTGTAACCCTCGAATATGTGCTTAATATTCAAGTGACATACACAGAAAGGTGACCAATAAGAAAAACAGGATAGACAATATCACAAAGCATGGAACACTGGAAAGCAAAAACAATTTTATTTGTAAATGAGTCATAATATGAATATGGGTTATAGTGAAAACTTTGAATGCAGCTGCCCTAGATCCTGTTAGAAGGGACTATGTCTCATATTGTTGAGGGTCCTGAAATGTTCATACCAAAACCCCTGAGCCTCTTGGGAAGGTGCTCCACCCAAAACATACCTTCCAGAGGTCCACCCACCTAGAAAGCTAATGTACCCTGAAGAGGAGTGAAGGGCACCAGGACCCCTTACATGTGGTGCACGGGCGAGAACAGGGCTGAGACAAGATTTCCTGGCTGTTGTTCACTGCTAGAGCACAGTTCCTAAGGGCAACTGGCTCCCTCTTTCCGGGATTCTTCCAGTTTGGAGAGACAGAAGTGTGCCTTCTCTCAGGCCCAAGGCTGCATGCATGAAATGCATTCACCACCAGATACTTAGGCTTTCATTTTAGTACACTTAAGGTAATGATGTGTTGGCTCACCCAAGGGCTTTTCGTGTCAAGGAGACATGACTTAGAATAAAGGAAGGGCTTCCAATGAAGCCAGAAAGGGAAGCTGAGAGAATCAGGAAGAAGCTCAACAATGCAGGGAAATCCAGTAGAATCAATTAGAAAAACATGTCAGCACCCACAAGGCCTGACTTGGATGTGGTCCCATTGGAGATAATGGTGTGAGTAAGAGAAGCAAGCCTCAGACCCAAGACTCCTGGCGCTTACTTGATTAACACAATGACAAGGGTATAAAAGGATGAAATTATATCCGGATGTATTATCAGCCTTAAAAAAGGGGTGGGAGGAGACATTAAAACAGTTGTCTGCCTAGGAGAAATCCTCTGAGAAGCCAGAACCTAAGCAGCCCCACTCTCGGGCAGGGCTGCATCCCTCCACTTGGGTCTTAGTTCTAAGAGAATCACAGTCACGCTTGGGGCTTTCTTAAGTCACTGAAGATGTCCCACCCCATGATCCCTTACTTTCACAACAGCTGTATTTTCTGAAGAACATTGAATAGCATCTAGAGTTAGCCCCATAAAGGCAGAGAGCTTGGTCATCTTGAACCTGAATTCCTCCGTGTCCAGAACCAAGCACTTTTAAAAATCGTGCTTATATTAGGGACTTGTTCTTTACTACATCATCCATGTCCAAAATCATTTATATTCCCACAAAGACTTTGTAAATATTGTTAATATTATTCCTGACATGAAGGAAGGTTCTGTAAGAACTGGAATTCAAGCCCAAGCAGGCTGGCTGCAGAATCTGTCCTTTAGTCGTCACCATTTCCTGCCTTCCCCAGTAGGCAGGTGCTAAATAATGTTTGCTAAATGGCCAGGTGCATGTGTGCTCAACCTTCAAGGCTGAGGCATCAGAAGGACAGTCAAGGGGGTCATGGTAGTTTGAAACACATAAAAGTGGCTATAAAAATTAAGACTAGAACCTTACTCAAATCACAATTAAATACAAACCAAAACAATAATGAGATCTATATTTGAGCTATTAAAATATTGAAAATAATAACAATACCCTACTTGTTGAAGGCATGTGGAAATAGATTGCCTCACATATGACAATGGGAGTATAAATTTTATATTTTTAGAGACAGACCTTTTAGAAACGGGATTCTTGGAACAAGCTGGCTAACCAGTCTAGATGAATCAGCAAGCTCTGGGTTCAGTGAGAGACCCTGCCTTAATATATGAGGTGGAGCTTGGTCAACAAAAACACCCAATGTCACACTCTAGCCTCTGCCTGTACATGCACAGACATAAGTGCAAACATGCACATGTACACACACACACACACACACACACACACACACACACACGAGATCAAAGAGTAAGGAAAAACCATACCCAAGATGCCAAAAGTAAAATAAAAGGTACTGAAAATTATAGGAAAAATTTCATTCCTTCAAGTTGTTTCAGTTTATCAAGTTTTGTTTTGAACAGACATTTCTATGCTGCAGAAGTGTTACTTTGATTAAGGATGGGTTTTTGAGCAGGAGTGGCTCATCAAAGCTGTACTTTGGGATTAGTTTAGCTGTGGTGTTTAGCCCAGAGCGGGAGGGGGGGGGAGTCAAGGGTGGAGAATGGCAATGACACTTCTGTCTCAATGATCTAAGTCAAAGGCTAATGGGAACTTAAATATAGGTAATGGTGAGAACAGGAAAGGGACCGCTCATGTGGACCAGGAACTAGCCTCCATGGCTTGTGGCAGCTAATAAATACGTGTTGAAGTAATTTGATTTGCAGGGTTTGCTAAGGCCCCTGCAGATGAAGGTGAAGACCAGAGTCAGCAAAGGAATCCATTGCCAAGGCCTGGGATGCTCCAGGTGGAGACACTGAAGGTGAATTACAGAGGGTACAATTAGCCAGAGTTGGCCTCTGCCACCGAATTCCAGCTGGATTCAATGCTTCCCCTGCCGTCCTCTCCAGTTACGCTAGCTTTCTCTCTTTCCCCTTATCATCATGATGATGATACATCATCACTCCTTTTCACTTCTTTGGGTTAAAAAAGATGAGAAAGATTACAATTCAAAGATTACCAAGATTACAAACTGCAAAACTTTAAGTGATCCCTATGTATTGAGATTATCAGAATTTCTCTGGGTATTTAAGTGGGAGGAAATAAACATTTCTTGTAACTCAAAAGTTTAAATCCAAATTCCTTGGTCAAAGACCCAGAGTCAGCCAGAGTGTGGTTCCAACAGATTTCCATCTGATCTCTTAGTCCCTCATAAAGTCCACTTTCTTTCTCACACCATAGCCTGCAAATGCACCGTGCCCATGTCCAGACATCCCCAATGCCCCTCCTCTTAAGTTCTCTGTGTCTCCATCACACCAAGTTTCCAAGCAAAATTCAGCACCCACCTTCCTGAACTCCTTCCAAAGCACTTCACTTCAGAACATGGGGCCTGCCACAATAGTTGCGACTGTAGCTGATAATTAGTGTGTGTTAAGAACCTCCAGGCTTTCTGTACATTATCTCCTTCTGTCCTTACAACTATCCCAAGAGCTATCCTCAACTCCATGTGACAAGGCAAGCAGAAAGATGATTAGTAAAGTTAAATGACTTGCCCAGTGTCACCTTCTTAGTGCCATTTAAACTTAAGTTTGACTAAACCACCTAGTTGTTTACCTCGAAGGTGGCCCTAGAGCAGATGCCTCCTGACTTCCTTCCAGACAGTCACCTACATTTTTTGTTCCTTTTTTCTTTTCAAGTAAAGAAATGAACAGACCTTACAGGAGCTGTTCTACTGGAAGAACTGGGGAGCCATCCCCCAAGTCCAGACTTCTCTGTAGAAGCCCAAGAGAGCCAAACAACAATGAAAAACACAGCTCCATTTCCACTCCATCATTCAAAGGTACCAGAGCTGGGGCCCTGGATGAGGATCAGTTGACAGAGCACCAGCCTAGCATGCACAAAGTTCTGGGGCCAATTCCCAGCACCACTGGGTGTGATGGTGTACACCTGGACTGCTAGAACTTGGGAGATGTAGAGTTCTAGTCATCCTCAGATACATAGTAAGTTTGAGGCCAGCCTGGGCTACCTGAGACCCTGTCTCAAACGACCAATAAGAGAAAAACCAACAACAAACAAAAAGCACAGAAACCAGGCCTGGAAAGATGGCTGAGAGGTTAAGAACACTGGCTGTTCTTCCAGAGGTCCTGAATTCAATTCCCAGCAACCACGTGGTGGCTCACAACCATCTATAATGAGATCTGGTGCCCTCTTCCTGGAGTGAATGTATACATGCTGCAGAACACTGTATACACAATAAATAAATAAATATTTTTTAAAAAAAGTACAGAAACCCTCAAGCAGCTTAGTAGCTTGGAACGGAACTGGCCCCAGACTCCATCTGATCTCTTTCCATATCCCGAAATTCCTTAGGCTCGGAAGCACCCGTTTTCAGTTAATCGCTTACCTGCCAACTCTATTGCTTCCTTGAAATGTTTTTCTTAATGGAGCCTATGTGGCTGATTGTTTACACACCAAAACCAGTCGTTTTACTAGCTGCTGTGGATCAGAAAGCAGTCCCTGGGTTGACTGCACAGGTTAAATCACTAAGTCTTTTGGCTTATGTGTAAAAGTAGCTATAAATATTACAGATAGAGTCATCTTGTCATAATCATAAAATACAAACTAAAACCATGAGAGCTGTCTTTGGTCTATTGAAAATGCTTGGAATAACAATAACCTGTCTTGTCCAAAGCAGATGAAAATGGGCTGCCTCACGTAGTGAGAGTGGGACTATCAACTCATACAAACTTAAAGTCAGCTGATGCCCATCAAAACTTACAGTGGATATTGCCCTTGCTCCAACAATTATTATTTTAGAAAATTTACATATAAAACACTTCTGTACATCTCTGCAAATTTCCACCAACAGGGGCATCCAGTGCAGTGTAACTTGTAAGCACGAATACTAAAAGATAAACATCCATCAGTAAGAGACAATAACTAATGGGCATGCTTATTAAATAAACTGTGCTTATGTGTTCTCCTTGGACTTCCCGAAGCCATTCCAACTCTGAATTTAAAAGGCATGATGGGCTACGGTTTCAGGAAAGAAAATGGATGACTGTAAGATACGGGCTCCGAGATCCAAATGAAGGAGACAGACTACACAGTGACGCATGCGTGGTTAGTTTAGACTCTCTGATCTCCTCTGCACGCCTTCCCTCCCAGGCTTACTCCCTCTCTTGACTTAACACCTCATAAAAGTTAAAGAGATTGCCAGTACTCACCGGAATCCATCTCCCTCGGTTCAGTCAGGGCCCTTCAAGTGGCCAGCATTAGGGTTCTGGTCCCAATTCCTCTCTGAGTGTTAGAGCCATCCTTCCATCATGGAGCCGGGTGGGGCTGCCACTTCCTCCTCCTCCCATCCCTTCCCTTCCCTGAAATTTCCCGTTGTTCCACGTGCCTTCTAGCTTAAGGAGAGAAGCCCTGCCTTAAGCCTTTAAAACACTTGCTGAGGGGTTTGTTTCGGTGGCCTTCTGTTAAGCCATGAAACAACCAAGGGACAAGGAAGGCAGCGCCAGCTTCAGTCTGTTCATGGGCTCTTCTGTCACATTAGGACTCAGAATCACATTCGTTCTAAGCCCTCTGGCTATCATCACCCAACAGTGTCAGTGTGGAGACACGAATGGCTAGAAAACATAGTGGCCCAAGGAATGGGACAGCCAGTCATAGAAGGGGACCTACTGTGCAGCCCATGAGGACTCAGAGAACTTTGAACACTGAAGAAGAACAAGACATAGTGAAACAATGAATTGTCCAGTAGATTAAAGTGAAAATGGTGCCATTTCCAGTGACAGGGAGAAGTGTCTGATAAGTTGTCAACTACTAGGAGTAGAAGACAAAAATGATGCCGTTTAGCTATTCACACAAATATGCCCGTTTTTAAAAGATGGACTATAAGGAATAAATATCTAAAAATAATTATGAGGGGTTTTTTATATTTCACTGAGTAAAAAAACTAAAATCTACATAAAATTCTTTAAGAAAGAAATACCAGGTCAATAAGATGGGTCAGTAGATAAGACCCAGGACCCATATGGCAGAAGGATAGAACTGACTCCTATAAGGTGTCCTGTCACTTACACACTCACTGTCCCCCATGCAAACCAAAGAGAAGTTAAAGATAAAGGGACATCAAGATAACTTAGTTTGTAAAGCACTTGCTGTCGAGCCTGGATGCTTGAGTTAGATCCCCAAGACCCACATGGTGTAAAGGGAACCAACTCTCACAAGTTGTCCTCTGACCAACTCTCGAGGCACACACCAAATGAATAAGTGAGGAAAAGAAGAAGGAAAAAAATGTTTAAGAGAAAGCAAGAAAATAGGTAAGAGGCTATGGCAGGTGTGAGGATGTGTGTGTGTGTGTGTGTGTGTGTGTGTGTGTGTGTGTGTGTGATGTATGTATATATTGTGTGATGTGTATATATGTTTGTGGTGTGTGTGTGGGCGTGTGCGTGCATGTTTGTGTGCCAGACTGACAATTTAAAAAGAAACAGATTCTCCTTTAAACACTCCTGGGGAAGAATTTAAGTTGGTCAAAGAAAAAGCATTGTGAGAAAACAAAGACTTTACACGTTTACTGACTCTTGTCAAAGCTGTGTATAAGGTCTGTGATTCCCTGGGTTAATCTGTGTGACTCATTGAAAACTCCTACACCTATCTTAATCACAGCTTTCTATCATATTCCCTGCCTGTTTCAGTGTGTAAAGTGTATTGAGAAAATAGTCCCTAATCAGACATGTTAACATCACTCACAACCAAGTATTTTCTGGGTATCGACAGGCTTTATTTTGTCAATATTGTTCTACTTTAGCTTGACTTACTGATGTCAAGAATATCTTCTTTTTTCTTTTCTTTTTTTCCTTTGAGGAGGGGTATGAGTGGTTTCTGAGACTCACTATGTAGCTTAGGCTAGCCTTGAACTCACACTCCCTGTATCTCAACCTCCCAAGTTTTGAGATTATAGGGATGTGCCACTGCTCCCAACTTTAAGAATATTTTAGAGTAGAAATATATGTATTTTGAGGAAGACAGAATTTTTATACATAATTTTGTAACAAAATTCTGAATTCATATGTAAAGATATTTTTGAATATGCATGTTTGTGTGTGTGTGCATGCATGTGGAGGGTCAGAGGTCTACTTTGGAGATATGGTCACCAAGGGGTTGCCTTCATGAATAGATTAATCCACTAATAAATGAATGGACTGATGATTCATGCGTTATCTCTGAGTGGGTCTCTCCCTTTCAGATGTATCTCTTTCAACTTGTAAAGCTCTGGACAACCTCAAGACTCTGCATAATGACTACCAACAGGAAGACCCTCACCAGGCACAGACCTCAACCCTGGAAACAAAAGCTGAATAAACCTTTCTGAGACAGGCAGGGGTGGTGCACACCTTTAATTCCAGCACTCAGGAGGCAGAGGCTGGCAGATCTCTGTGAGTTCAAGGCCGGCCTGGTCTACAGGGTGAGTTCCAGGCATCCAGAGCTACTCAGAGAAACCTGTCTCAAAAAACCAAATAGACAAACAAACTTTCTGCTTTGTAAGTTTCTCAAATTTAGTTACAGCAGCAAAAAAAAAAAAAGAAAATTCGGCCAACTCCAAAGGCCCCATTATGAAACAGAAAAGAGGTTTCTCTATGTCTAAAGAAACACAAACATTATCTGTATTAGTTGGAGAATGTATATTCGGCCAACTCCAAAGGCCCCATTATGAGACCAAGTGTCTCAGTTCCCACTACTACAATGTCCACAGGTTCTACAAGACTGGACTTATTCAAATTATTCAAATAGAGATGGGAAATGTGCGGAGTGCTGGGAGATGCTCCTGGAAGGGCTGTTGTCTGTAGTACGCTGCTGAAAGAGGGATGAAGACAATTCTAAAGAGACATGGAGTGAGAAAGGTTTTCCAGGCCAGAAGTGCAGTGTGGGCAAAGCCAGGAAAGTGGTAACAGCTGAGGATGCTTTTGAATCTGGCGTAGGAAACACCGCAGCAACCAACACTCACTTCATAAAGCCAGTGTTTAATGAGAAGAGAAAGATGCAGCTGCAGACTTGCAAAGTCTGAGCTCTTTCCTGCTGTTTAGACTTCAGTTCTAAAGCTGCAGGTGACAAGAGGTTGCAAGCTTCTGCAGACCTGTAGATGGGAAAAGGTGTCCCCAGTCTACATTGGTTTCTTCTCTACCTGGCACTCTAGCTAGTCATTTACATAAGGGAACTACTTTTTAATTAACTTGGGATCAACCAAATTATGCTTAATACTCATGGCAGCACAAATCCTGTTTTCTATTTTCAGGGTTAAAAATTGAACCCTTATGCATGCTAGGCAAGAGTTCTACCACCAAGCTACATCCCCAGCCCTTCAAATTCTGTTCTTTAACCAACCATGACATACTCAGTTTGCTCTATACATTTTTTTCCCTAAGATAACACATGCCAGGGAACTGGAGAGATGGCCCAGTGGTCAAGAGTTCTTGCTCATCTTGCTAGGGTTGTTCCCACTGCCCACATGGTGGCTCCCAGTCCTCTGTAACTCCAGTTCCAGGCTGATCTGCCACCCTCTTCTGACCTCTTTGGGCCCTGCATGTACACGGTTCACTTACATACATGTCTGCAAACTACATACATACAAAAGTAAATAACTCTCTTTTAAAATGCCCCATTTGATAAAGTTTTAAATTAGCTTCCAGAATAAAAAGGGCCATTTATTATAGAATCATCACTATGATGGTAGAGCTCATCCCTGCTGGGTTAAGTAATCCACTAGGTTTTCAACAAAACAAAACAGCATGCTCTGTCTTGTATAGACAGACACACTGAAACCCTTCCCTACCTCCACACCCTATACATACACCATGTCTCTTCACTCCAAGATCCCACAGTCACTTCCAATCCAGACAGTTCAAAATCAAACTCATTAACTCTACTCACCAACCCCAAATGCATTTACTCCCCAGCACTGTAAATATTATAAAACTCCATTAGTTGAGTAGAACCTACTATTTGATGGTTATGTGGCCAAAGGAACAGGGCAGAAGTTTGTGATTTAGAGAGTCTGGTTCAGGATCTTTCTCCGGCCTCTCTGAGCTAAAGCATTTAATTGATCTTAAGCATGTTAGTCTCACCAAGCCCCACTTTGCCATGTGAAATGAAGCTAACATCAATGCCTTGTTCATGGAGTTGCTTTCAACATCAAATAATGTTGTAGGAGCCCTGAAGTATTTTCTGGACACTAAGCACTTTCATGGGCAATAAAGGCAGGATTTGGGACTGGAGAAATGGCTTATTGGTAAGAGCTTGGCAGAGGACCCAAGTTTGGTTCCTAGCATCAATATCAAATGGCTCGCAACTGTCTGTAACTCCAGCTTCAGATCTGATGCCTCTGGGCTCTGCAGGCACCTGCACTCATTGCCCATATCCTATTCATACATATAATTAAAAATAAATTATAAAGGTAAGAGTTATGATCCTCCACATTCTGAGATTCATAGTGAGAATATTAGAGAATATATCAAGAGTTGCTGCTCAATGCTCCCAAAGACATTTCTAGCCAAGGAGAATTTTACATAGTCTAGAGCCCAGCCTCCTTATTTGTTACTGATTGTTCTCAAGAAATTGAAAATTTTATACCCAACCTAAGCCTATATGCTATCAGCCCTACTTACAACTAGACAGTGGCTTGCATAGCTCCAGCTCTTGAATTTAACTCAGCCCAGAGGTTCTGCTACCTTCCCTTATTCTGACGATACCTGTAGCCATATTGCCCTTGATTTTATCTCTCATTGGCTTACTGGTCTCTGTTAAACTCCAAAACTAAAGTCTCTCCCAAGCCATTCTCTTCCCTGATCACCCTTGTCTTCTCCCAGCTAGTTCACGATATCACCACGTCACAGATACTATCTCTGGATAGCCCAGGATATTGCCTCTCTTGGAGCACCTCTATCCTTCCTGTCAGGCTCTGAATAGCCTCCATTTATATAGTTTGTCTTCCCCTCTTGACTCCCCTCCCTCCCGGGCTTCTGTATGTTCACTCAGCTAACCTGAACAGACTGAGCAGTCTACAAAGAAAGCCAGTTTTCTAGGGCATCTGAATTTTAACACAACCAAACTTTCTCCTGTAGAACTAGCTGGAAATCGATGACTTCCCAGAGTCCCCCTTCCCTGGAAATCCCAGAGAGCCCCCTAGTTGCTTACTTTCGTTTGCTGATCAGTCTTGTTTTCCCAACAGCAGATTGGAGAACAAAACCTCAACCTTCAAGGATGAATTAGCTGACTCCAGTAAGCTGGTTCTCAGCCAAGTCCACAGACCTGGGAGGTTTACAGTTATATAGACAGGAGTGCAAACAGGAGGAGTTGTCAAATGAAACCAGACACACCCATTTCCCAAGGTGAGCTCCTGTGCCCCTGTAGTTGACTCTTGGGTTCTATTCCAGAAGGTTCCTTCCTCATGAGAGCCTCTACCTATTCCTGTCTCTGCCTCACTGATGTCAATTTGGCACCCTAGGTCTTCAAGCTTGTTTTAATAACCAGTACCCAAGGACAATAGTTGTGGTTCATCCCCATTATCCTCTTCACTGTGGATTTTTCTACTGGAATTTGTTTTGTTTTGTTTTTCGAGACAGGATTTCTCTATGTAGCCCTGGCTGTCTTGGACCTACTTTGTAGACCACACTGGCGTTGAACTCACAGAGATCCACCTGCCATTGCCTCCCAAGTGCTGGGATTAAAGGGGTGCACCACCATGCCCGGCCATTACAGTTTCAAGAGGCCATGTGGGTGCTGGGATTTGAACCCAGGGTCTTTAGAAGAGCAGCCAGTGGTCTTAACCGCTGAGCCATCTCTCTGGAACTTTTTAAAGGCATGTTCTCTCTATGTGTCCCAGGTTGGCCTCCAACTGATAAATACTACTGAGCTATCCTTTTGAATGTTGAAATTATAGAGGTACACCTGCTAAGGGTGTCGTTTTGCCCTTTGAAAATGATGGAGGAAGACTATTGGAGTTTTTCCCAGTTTCTGCATCTAAATCCTAGGATAGAGCTCAATTCCTAGTTTTGTTACCAACAACCTCATGAGCTTGCCTTGACAAGTATCCTCATACTTCCCATGCATTTCACCCACTGATCCCACAAAGAGTGCACAAGGCACTGTTCCAGGTTCTTCAGGTACAAGTAAGCATATGAGGATTTACAAGATATGCCTAGAATTCTGTCTCTGGGAAATCCCTTAGAGAACAATATCTCAAAGAGAGAGACAGCTGTAGTGAGAACACCAAAGATGGCAGTTACAGCAAGCAGCTGCGAGGCCTCAGAAGACATGACTTCTGATCTGCAATGGCCCAGAGGGAAGAGCAGGTTCAAACTGGGGGCTCAGGCTAATGAGTCCTTAATTGAGACCTCCTTCTCATACCCCCAGAAGTAAATAGTCTAAAGTTTATTAAGTGGCAGTGGTGATGTTGCTGTTTCTCAGAGGGGAAACTGCCACTCTTGGGAGTTCCTGGAGTGACCTATTTCCTGAGGAGGCCCCAGAAAGTGTCTTGCGTATGCATTCAACAAATATTTTTATCAACTCTTTCCAGGAGCTGGGCTCCGAAGGTACAGCAGTTAGTGACAGATGTGATCCCTCTGCTCAGGGGACTGGCATTCTGCCAAGGACGACAAATAGCTCACAACTGATTCCCTTCTGACCGAGTAAGTACACAGTGTTTTGAGGCCCAGTAAACTTTGGGGATGAAAGATGGAGATAAGACGCTTCTTGGAGCAAAGGTTTTGAAAGATGACTGGGGATTCTAAGAGTGAGAAACAAAGGGTGAGTGGTGAGGGGCTGTTGTAGCCAAGTAAACAATGGCACAAACAAACCAGGGTTAGAATTAGTAAGGATTCCTCAAGGGCATGAAGATCAGCCTGGCACCTGGCAGCATGTAAAGAAGGAGCT
Source organism: Lophiomys imhausi (assembly GCA_907164525.1). Classification (NCBI taxonomy): domain Eukaryota; kingdom Metazoa; phylum Chordata; class Mammalia; order Rodentia; family Muridae; genus Lophiomys; species Lophiomys imhausi. Next base: position 222,278 of record CAJQZJ010033726.1, read on the forward strand.
TGGGGTTGTTTGAATGCTACGGGGACCTGAGCTGAGATGGACAGACCTCAGATGGAACTGAGGTCTGCCAAGAGTGCCTGGTGGAGGTGTGGCTACAAAGTCACAAAAGTCTCCAGAATTGAAAGTTTCCTTGAGAGAGTTCAAGAATCCACAGAACCTTTTGAAAGACCAAGAGATGTCTGCCAAGGGCGCCTGGTGGAGGTGTGGCTACAAAGCCTTAAAAGTCTCCAGAATTGTAAGTTTCCTCAAGAGTTCAAGAGTCCACAGGCTGGGTATGGTGGCACACGCCTTTAATCCCAGCACTCGGGAGGCAGAGGCGGGCAGATCTCTGTGAGTTCAAGGCCAGCCTGGTCTACAAAGTGAGTCCAGGACAGTCAAGGATACACAGAGAAACCCTGTCTCGAAAAACCTTAAAAAAAAAAAAAGCTTACAAAATGATTAATCAGGTAAAGGTGCCTACAGTCATACCTGAGAACCTGATTTTGATTACTATAACCTCCTCCACACTTATGTCAGGGCATAAAAATGCGCATACACCCCCAGGTACCGACACACACAAACATATGGTAGGTTTAGTGCTAGCATATAATAGCATAGGGAACTTGGAATAAGGCTGGACTTTAAGATAAAAGACTTACTTCCTAAGTGACATGTCCTTGGGAACTCGCCAAGTACCAGGACCTCTTTGATCTTAAAGCTAGGGGCAGGACATGCCCCCTGAGGTGCCCGGAGGTCTGCTGTCATTTCACAGTCCTCTGCAAAAAGCATCTAAATGACATGCCCTGAGGCACCTCCCCACATTTGCTGACCATTGTGAATTCATGCCCCTCTGCAAAAAGCTTTTTTGAAAAAGACTGAGCCCAGGGGCATAACTTGAAAAGTGCATGAAAGCTTCTGCTGACAGGTGAAGATATTTAAGGCAGGATTCACGTGGACAGGAGGATTCGAGCTCTCTCTTCTGTTCCCGACTCACTTAACAGTATTTTCCTCGACCGCCAGAAAAACACAAATCATAATCTCATGGGAAAGTTTCACCCTCTGATATTGACCCATTTCGGGTCTGGAGAGGAGACGGATTCTGCCTGAGACAGCCAGCTGAGCCCAAGCAGCCAGGACCCAGACCACCCCGTCCACCTCTCCATTCCCCCCAACAAAGGACGGAGAGAGGCCAAGGGATTGCGCCCCAGACCTCGAGGACCCTTACCGATTGCTGCTACCCCCCTCCGACCCAGACCTCGTCATCTAGGGTCAGAAGGGAACCTCCAGGGAGAGGAGGAAGGCGGGAGCAGGAAGGACTTTGTAGGCCATAAGTATCTGAGTAGGTGAGCTGCCTGGGAAACTTTCATATGTTAATTGGTCTTAAGACCACGAGCAAAATTCAGAGACTTTAAGAGACTTTAAAACTGTAAAATTGTATGAAGACCAGCCATCCATCAGGACCCACGCTCAGAGAAAACTACCCTTTTGAAAAACCTTAGGTTAATGTTAAATGTTTGTATTATAGGTACTAAGAAGTTTTAGGTGCTAGGTTTCAGAGTTAGGGTTTGGGTTTAGGATTTAGGAATTTTATAGACAATTGTTAGGTAATTGTTAAGTATTAATAAATATATTTGTGACAAATAAAAATTTACTGTTACAGCCATCTGCCCTGAGGCCATCAGAAAACAGCCTGAGCCCTGAGGCGAAGAAAAAATTCTAAACTGCAGAAACTGACAACGGTTTCAGCAGAAGAGGCCTAAAATGGCATAAATTGGCCTAAGGCATGCTCCTGGGAAATTTGGGGTTGATTTATGCCACATTGGCAGGAGTAAAGCAACTGTGGGGAAACATTAGATAATAGAAACTACAACTCTGAGGAGACTGTGTAAATCCCTGTCGAGGAAGCCAGGGAATCACTATTATAGGCCTTAAAGCCTGACCCGTGAAGAATGGACAGGCTGTTAAGACTGTGGAACTGATCACACAAACCTGCAAAGCGAGGCCCAGAGAAAGCTGAATCAAGCCGAAGATAATTCTGCTGTAATTGCCAAAGATATACTTTTAACCAAGATACTCAAATGGGCCTGCAGTAGAGAATTTTAATACCCTTTCAAGAAAATTAAAGTGAGGTTGATTAAATGTTCTTAAAAATTAAATATTTATAGGTATTAGGTATTATAGGTTATAGGTGTTTTATAGGTAGTAATTGTTAAGTATTAATAAATAGAAGTGTTTTAAATAAACATTTTCGGTTCCACAGGGTAGAAAGAAATAACCGGGTTAGCACTTGGGAAAGATGGCCAACATGACTTAATGCACCCCTTAGATTTCATTTTGTGTTTTTTTCTAAGAGCAATAGGAAAAGCCCTAAAAGTTTTAAAATAATTTTTAAAGATGTATTTGTATTATCTTATGGTGTGAGTGTTTTATCTGCTTCTATACGTACACCATGCACATGTCTGCCAATAGAGGCCAAATGAGGGCCACAAAGGAAATGAAGAGAATAAATTAAGACAAAACTGAGCACTGATTCTTTTTGCCAAACTTTGCTTTCATTCTTTTAAAACAATAATCAATAAAGGGAAATTTTCATGATATCAAGAGGCAAAGAGCAGTTGAGAGGGTACTCCATACATTTCAGACAGTGGTCTACGATAGCCATACTTGGGGTTACGAATGAGTGACTGACTTAATAGGTATACAGCAGCCAGGCGGTGGTGGCGCACACCTTTAATGCCAGCACTCAGGAGGCAGAGGCAGGCGGATCTCTGTGAGTTTGAGGCCTGCCTGGTCTACAAAGCGAGTCCAGGACAGCCAGAGCTGTTATACAGAGAAACCCTGTCTCAAAAAAACAAAAAAAAAAAAAAGGTATACAGCAATCTACAGCAATCCAAGATAAAAGAATAAAACAGCAAGGAAAGAAAGTCAGCAGAGCATCAGGTCAGACATTTACAGCATCCGGTAGAGACCAACTGGAGAAAACCCTTGAGACCAAGACAGTCAGCTGGAGCTCTTATCAACAAAGAGGGGCCCAAAAGGAACATCTTTTTGAGGGAAAAGAGAAAGAGTAAATAACCACAGAAAAATCATGTCATCAAATTAGAAGTCTACGAACCCAACAGGAGCCAGCTGCCAAAGCTCTGTTATGTCAGCCAGCTGGAGAGTTCCAGGCAGAGTGTTCCCTCCAATGAGGCTTCCGCATAAAAGGACAGATAGCGACAGATAGCAATAACGTCATCAGATCAGGTGCTCATAGCATCCACTAGAAACTGCATGGGGAAGTTGAGGCAGTCAGTCAGGTTTTCAGTCCATGGATAAGTTTCTGAGCATGAATTTGCATCTTCTCTCTCCCATCATAGGCATTTTTATACTGGGGACAATAGTAATCTCTTCTGGACACAGTTCACCCTCCAGCTGTTCTCTGGGACACAGTGTTTTTCACTCTTAGACTGTTTTGCCTTTTTCTTTCCTCCCTGTCACAGAGTTGCAAGGGGCCTTGGAGACAGCATGCTTGCGTCTAAATGTTGGTGGGGAAACCCTGACTGCAGAGCAGCTTCTCAGTGAGCTCAAACAACACATGAGAACTCACCAAAACAATGGGCATCTCAAAAGGACTTTCTCATTGCCTATTTTCTACTAAAAGCAGATATTCAGTATTACATGTATAGAGTAGTAGAAGAACAGTTGCCTGTCAGATGTGCGATTCATCCTGCCTGTCCCTCCCTTCCTTCCTCCTTTCCTTTCTCTTTATTTTTCGCTCTCTTCTTCTTTCTTTTCCAAATGTCCATGTCAATATAAATCTCTTATAGAAGAAAAGACATCCAAGGTTTCTCCTACTGGGTGATTCATTCAAAGGGAAAAAAAATGAAGGCACAAGTGAACTGTAGCCATAGCATTGAACGTGAACCCTAAATCTCCTTCCTATGGCCAGATCTTTCACTGTTTTAAATTTCTAATGTACAAGAACAAGTTGGCGTGAACTTTCTCAACCAAATTGCGAAGCATTCCATTTGTTGGGACATGAGAAACAGCCTTCGAGAAGATACAGTAGCTAATTTGCTGGGTTTTTTTTTTTTCACCAAAGAAATAGGAAAAAACAGCTCTTCCCTAGATGCTGAATATCAGGAGAACTTCAGGCATTTAAAGAAGAATTTTATCAACAAAATCAACAATTCTTTCAAGTTTAATTAAAGGGAGGATAGCACCTGAGGAATTCAAAGAAGGGATCTTTCTATGATGCCCAAAAATTGCTCATGATTACCTGCTGACAGGATAGAATAAGTAGGGGGAGACTGATTTAAAGATTCAGGAAAGACGAGGAATACTTCATGGGCCTCAAACCTGTGAGCTAAATGAAACATGATGGTGGAACAGCTCCCCACACACACAGCTGGTTCTGTGGTCTTTGGAGCAATTGGGAGAAAAAGGCTTCTAAGAAGATGGGAAGTTGGGTATCCAGGCCTGTAGAAGAAATTAATTAAATTATTTACTAGTATTTATATTATATTTAATTGGTCGGTGGCTGTTAATCCTTAACCCACCATTATAAATGAGCACACAGACACCACATGGATTTTAACAAACTTTGGCCTGAATTGAGCAATCTTGGCCCATCTAAGCTAGCTCTTAATTTTACTCCCCAAATATGACCCCATATATACATAGGTCCCCTTGGACTGCTATTCTCCACACTATGCTGATGTTCCAGGCCACGTGGAATGATGTTCTTTTCTCTAACCCATGGCGTGTGTCCTCCTTCTTCCTGCTCCTGGCTTCTTCTCCTGGAAGCTTCTTCTTCCCATGAATCTCTCTGCCCCAGAAGTCCGAGCACCTTAGTCCCACCTACCTCTGTCTTTGCCCAACCTCAGGCCTCAGCATTTATTCAACCAATTGGAGACAATGTAAGTAACAGACAGCAAGCACGACCAATTAACATTTAGAATGCATAACATCAGCCCATCAGAGGCCTCCAGAGAGAGGTGCCTCTCAGTGAGCGGGGAAAAGCAACACTTGTAGGTGATAAGAGAAAAAGTGATGAAGAGTGACAGACGGTGTGGGGTGGGGTTAGTGGCAGGGATTTGGAGACTTCTGACTTGATGGCTTCCATTTTACCATCAAAGCAGAAAACCAGGTGGCCTTCTGACTCCAAGGTCAAAAGAGAAGTACAGATACTTAAGGAGACTGGTGGAAGGTTGATAGAATTACAAAAGAGAAGGAACAAATAAAGTGACCAGAAAAGGGCATCAGGATTCTAAGTAGTATTCCAAGCCCTACTGAAGTCAGTGATTCTACTTAGTAGGGTTGCATTCAGGTACATATGGCAGAAAACAAAACAAATAGCCACTCAAATCAAATGTATATCTCTTTCACATAAAAAAATTTTGGAAGTAAAGCAGGCTGCCATTTGACTATATCAAAGTTCAAATTTTTTTTCTGCTCCAAAATTTTTGCCTATGACTTACATCCTCCAATGTCACATCCTGGCTCCAGATAGCCTCATAGGTGCTGCACCAACAAAAGCCAAATCAACAGCAAGTGAAGTGCTGAGCCAATCCTCTTTCAGCAACCCTTCAGCATTCTTCCAAGGTTGGTGAAACTTAGTCACACCATCACAGCTGCATAGCAGGGCACCTGGGACACATAGCTTTCACTCTTGCAACACTGCATACAGATAGACATAAAGGTCTTCCTGTTGAAGAAAACAGTATGGAGCTACCGCTGGCCATCTCTGCCACTGTGTGCTGCTGCCCTGTGCAGTGGGGTTCATCTCTGTGTGTGACCATGGAGAAACCTGGACGGTAACTTGACCAGAGGTTGAGTCACTAACGGGAAGAGCCATGTGACTATCTTGAGAGAGTGACTAAAAGCAATCAGATTTAAAAGTAAACTGATTCTAAACTGGATGAGGGAGAAAAGTAAGGTCAGAATTCAGCTGCCAGCTAGAGACAAAGTAGGGCCCTTGATTACCCAGACATCCTGACCAACAGAGACGTTTTCCTGTAGAGGAACCTGGGTGGTGTTTTCTACGATGGAGATAATAGTCTGTGATAACTATACTTTTGGTTTTGAATGAGTGAGTTTGTTGAGTATATACAAGCAAAAGTAAAAGAATAAATAACAAGTAACAGATAGAAACAGCAGGTGGACAGTAAAAATCAAATCAGTTTACAATACCCAGCTGGGATTACTGGGGTGGGGGGTCCCCGATTGAGAGAGCTGACAAAGGTGACATCATGGAATACCCAGCAGAAACCAAAGGGAGAACTTAAGGAAATCATCTGGAGTCCCCAGCAGAACTTCCTCTCCATGGATGAGCTCCTCGTGACTGAGATTCTGGTTTCTCTTTCCCATTGTAGACATTTTTATGTCATGGGATAAATAATAGCAACCTCTGTTGGAAATGCTTTACAAGCTAGGTGTTTCCGAGGACATAGTGTTTTCAATCTTGGGCTGCTTTACTCTCTCCCTTTCTGGTCAGTGACTTACAGGGCCAGCCTATCCTTGTATGGGGGTCTTTGAGACAAACACACTTGGGTCTAACACGCTGGTGTGGGGTCAACCCTGCTTCAAGAGCTAGCTTCTCAGTGAGTTCAAACAATACATGACAATTTGCCAATATAATGTATATTTCAGGTAAGGAAATTTGAGCAACTTGCCATTGTGGTAAAGAGAGAGAGGATGGGCTGGAGGTGAAGCTGCTTTAAAACATACAAGGTAATGACCCTTAAGCACACGTGGACATCAGGGAGTGACAAACACTGACCTCCTTTCTATTCTCTCCTTCCCACATGCTTTCTAATCTATGCATCTGTGCCTGTAGGATTTAGAGATGCATTGTGTCTGACCTTTGACCTACCTTAACTGTAGCTGTGACCTGACAGCACACTTTCATCTGGAATATCTCATGTTCTGCCCCAGGACTCTATCCTGTCAGGCATTCACACATGTTCAAACTTAGAGAGGCAAGGATATTGTGGAGCATACAAACCTACTCCTGTACTCCCTGCTGTAGGAAGGTACAGGCAGGGGAATAGGAATTCAAGGCTAGGCTGGGCTATATCAGAAGATCCTGTTTCTCCCCTACAAAAAAGAGAGGAAATTGACAAACACCCCTATGAGCAAACCATAACCACTGGCATCCAAGATTTGTTAGTAAATGCTCTTTCTGGCCTCCTTTAGGAAAGCCATTCTGAAATATTTTCTACCTGGCTCCTCAAGGGTCCTCAGAGGACTGAACTCCATATGACTATAGCAGTGAGAGAACACATAACATAAAATTTATCTTAATTTTACAGTGTATATATCAATGGTACCTAGCACATTTAAGATATTATACAATTGCCGCTATATCTGCTTCTAGAACATCTTAACCATCCCCTAAAGTGTGGGGTTCATGGATTCTGCCTTTCCTGTTTGCCACACAGTGTAGGGTTGTGGACCATGCTCCCATGGGACTTGACAAACCAGGTTGAGATTGAGCAAAATCTGGGCCCAACTGAGGTGGGCAGGCAGGTGAAAATGTTCTCTCCCTGGTTTTCGACAGCCCTAAGGGCTTATAAACAATCTGAGCTTTGGGTACAGGTGGGAAATCATGTAGACAGGTGCCCCCGTTATCTCTTTCTATGCAAAGAGAGCATCAGAATTTGGCCAATCCTAAGCCTACTTCCAAAATCCCCTACTGCTTACAAGCTATATATTTCTCCGTGACTTCCATGATTCACTGGATAAAGGTCACCATTTCTTTTCCCCAAAGAAGACTTGGGGAGAGCTGTGGACCAGCCAACACCTGCTTTGGCAGGCTCTGCTCTCATTGCCAGTTGCCGCCACCACCTTTGGGAGCTGTGAGCCAAACTGAAGCCACCTCAGAGCATGAGTCCTGCCACCCTCCCTGGCCTGTTTGGTCCACCTCTCTTGAGAGCCTGCCTCCGCATGCTGTACTGCCACTAGCGTCTAAACTAGGCTATTAGGTAAACAGCTTATACTAAAAGAGCTGAAACACTTAATGTCGGAAGGATGGAAGGATTTTTCCTCCGTGTTGGGGTAGTGTTAAGCATTCTAAATGTTAATTGGTCCTGTTTACTGTCTGTTTCTTACATTGACTCTGATTGGTTAAATAAAATGCCGAGGCCTGAGATTGGGCAAAGACAGAGAAAGGTGGGACTTCCTGAGATTAGAACAGGAAGCCTATGTTTTAGACAAAGGATTAATTCATTCCAGCCAGGAGCAGCAGGAAGAAGGAGGCACACACCATGGGTTAGAAAAAAGAACCTCATTCCACATGGCCGGGAACATCGGCATATCGTGGAGAATAGCAGTCCAAGGGCACATATGTATATATGGGGTCATATTTGGGTAATAGAAGTAAGAGCTAGCTTAGATGGGCTAAGATTGCTCAATTCACGCCAAGGCTTGTTAAAATCCATGTGGTCTCTGTGTGTGCTCTTTTATAATGGACGGTTAAGGATTAGCTGCCGAACTAATTAAATATAATATAAATACTGTTAAACAATTTGACTAATTATTTCTACAAATGACACCCAAAGTAATTTAATTAATTTTTATTACACCTCTGGCTGTCTTTTTTTGAGCTGTAACACTTAGTTGCATGCCTTTCTGTAGCTCTTCATCTGGGAAATTGGGATTTTGAATCCCTGCTGAGGTGCACTCACTTTTGGCTGTCATGTGAACTCCTCCATCCCCCATCTTATTGACCCCAACCAGGGAATCCAGAACGGAGAGGGAAAAACACTAAAGAAACCACATACCCACTAAATTATCTCTTTACATTCTTCCCACCCCACCAGCCACAGGGAATCACTCATCATTCTCTAGATCTATGAACTTACTGTTTTGATACCACAAACAAACGGAGTCATATAATGTGTGCCTTACAACTTTAGTCCATCATGAAGGAAAGTCAGATGAGGCCCTCAAGGCAGACACCAGGAGGGAACTGAAGCAGAGGCCATGAAGGAACGCTGCTTGCTAGCTTGCTCCCCATGGCTTGCTCCGCATCCCTGCATCCTTTTTTATGCAACCCAGGACCACTTGCCCAGAAGTGGCACCGCCCATATTAACCAAGAAGATCCCCCACACACTTGCCTTCAGGCCAACCTGATGGAGACATTTTCTCAAATGAAGTTTCCTCTTCCCACACAAACGTAGCTTGTGTCAAGTTGACAAAAACAAAAACAAACAAAAACAAAAAACAAAATTGCCATACTTATTTTTCAGATTTAATAGACAACTATCCAGAGAGATTATAAGACTTCTCTCAGGACATGCAGGTGGGTCCAGGTTCTTAACTACATCATCTTTTTATCTGCCATGCGACTGTCTTGAAGGGTCTTATCCATTCTCCACAAGAGATATGGCTCTCTGAACTCCCTGTATGACATCACTAAAGTAATGGTTTCTGGTTGCCTTCTAAGTGATCATGCTTACACCCTTAGACACATGCAGCTCTCACCCCTCATAAAAGAATGTTTTTGCAGCAGCCACACTAGCAAAGAGATCCACAACTTGTTGAAAATGTAGAGGATGAGTGACAATGGGGTGCTCAGTCCCACAGGGGACCCTCAACATATCTAAGGCTCAGGGAACATCATGGAAATGAGGGGTGTAAAGCCTGAGGACCAGGGCTGTTGCATGGCACTATCTCCTGGACAAAGTGCTGCACCTGTGAACTTGCAGCAATATGGCTGCCTGCATAAGACTCCCAACGAACACACCAGTCAACCTGCCAACATGGATGGAGGAAAATTCCACAAGGCTCACCCCTAGATGAAGAGCTACAGGAAGTGAGTGGCTGTTGAGGGAGGGAGAACCAGTTGTTTGTTTGTTGTATTCTGTGCTGAGGTCTCAATCTTAACTGGTCATCCATAAATACATGCAAATGAGAATGACATTAATTGGACTCAGTGAGTTATGTATATGATAAAAATGAATATAGAAGAAAAAGTCATAAAGTCAGAAGAAGTGGTTAGGGGAGGGATAGAGGAAGAACTGAAGAGGGGAGGGGAGGGTTAAAATGGTACAAATATGACAATTCATATATGAAATCCTCAAATTACAAAAAAGGAAAAATTAATAAAATATGAAAAAAGAACTGTGGTTCTCTGATCATCTTGCTGATTTCCAGATATATCCTATAACTGAAGAAATACAATAGTATACATGGTACTTCTGTGAATAGCTTTTGTCTGTGACCAAAGGCCCCTCTGATCTCTTGACAGACAAATGGAATTTCCTTCCCTGATTCCCATCTCATGACTCCAAGGTTCCTAAGTTCTTGTCACAGGTCCTGAGACTCCACCAGCGTCTGACAATTCCCAGGCTGTTGTTTGAAGACAGTTCGACTCACCTAAGGAATGAACCCAAGCAGCTCCAAGAACAACTTTTAAGCCAGAAGAAAAGCATTCAGATTAGGTGGTGGAAAGTTTATTCACAACCTGACAAGAAATCAGGTTGAGATCATTATGAGTCAGTTTTCAACATTGTTAATGATTATTCTGGCTGGGATTCTTGTTGGTTGGAACAGACTATGCAAAAATCATTAAGGTAAGGTGTGGCTGTTTGCTAACCTAAGCTAACAAAACCTCTGTCCTAGGCAAGAGGCCAGGGCAGCATTTGAAGATGGAAGTATGGCTGTGCCACTGTTTTGACACTTAGCAGAAACCCCAGGTGAGAGATGTCCTTCTCCCTGGGGACCTGTTGTTTGGGGCTCAGAAAAAGAACTTCACAACTTCCACAAATAGTTTGGTCTGTTTTTGAGTCCTATCTTTCCCCCTGACCTTTCATGTCCCCATAAATATTTGTAAATTATTGAGTTAAATGGAACCTCCATAAAGGAAGTCAAGATATATTTAAAGATTTATTTTTATTATTTTTAATTAATAGGTGTGTGTGGGCATGTGAGTGCAGGTGAGGCAGGTAGCTTCCCTGGTGCTGAAGTTACTGACAGTTGTGAGCCACGTGAAAGGGTGTTAGGAACCGAACTCAGGTCCTTTGGAAGAACAGCAAGTGCTTAAGCACTGAGCCATCTCTCCAGCCCAAAAGTCCAGATCTATATCAGAAGGCAGGGAATGAGACGCCTCATTTCTAAGCACAGTATCTCTTATCATCTTGTCTTTGTGGCTGACCTGTGTTCACAAACAAAAGACCTCCTCTGTAAACCATACAGAGGAAGCAGTAGACAGCTATGGTGGTTGGTGTTTGAGAATAAGATAAGGTCCTGTGATGGTGTCAGCAATGCCTCAAGGCTGAATGGTAACCGGGTGCTGAGTCCTATTAAGTGCTACTAAGCAAACTTCCTAGCTTCAAAACAGAAGCTTCTGCTCCATCCAAGGCTAGAGATTCACCTCAGCTCCTGCAAGAATGATGCTGTGAGTGGTGAGAAGCCTCTCCGAGTTTCACTATGAGACAAATGTCATTTCTTCCAAGTAGTTGGTTACCTCAGAACCTGAAAGTCAGTGACCATTCTCCACTTCTGACCCACAGTAAAGAAGGTTATCAACTTAAGACTGAAGCTTCAGGAAGCCTGGCTCTTACTCACTTGGTAAAGCAGTAGTAGAATGTCCAGATGAGAGAATAACTCTCAGGCTAATTCATTTCTCAGCATAAATCTTCAAACTTTGTGAGCCCAGTTACTTTTTTCCTCTGTTTGTCTGTGTCTGTTTCTGTCTCTCTCTCTCTCTGTCTCTGTCCCTCTCTGTCTCTCTCTCTCTGTACATGTGTGAAGATGTATGTGTGTGGGTACATGTGGAGGTGAGAGACTGAGGTTGGGAATCTTCCTTGATGTCTCTCCTTCTTATTTCTTGAGCCAGGGTCTCTCAGTTGAACATCTACCTTCTGAACATCAGAATTGTGCACCAAGCTCATCTAGAACTTACTTAGGTCTGGAGCTCTAAACTCTGGTCCTCATACTTGGCAGAAAGAACATATATCTACAGAAGCATCTGTCCACCTCACCCATCCCATTACTTTTTAAGTTAAGATACAGGCAGGGCGTCCAGGATTACACCAACCCCAAGAAATACTAAAAATTTCTATCAAAGTTCCATACTTGGATGTTTGTTCTGAACAAAAGAACAATGGTTCTCTCTGATGACAGAAACTGCTATGGCAGAAACCAGTGCCTTGATTATTTAATTTTAGTATAGCATGAAATTATGGCTTCTATAAAGCAATATAAGCAATAAAGGGCTGTGTGAGATTTAATTCTCAAAGTCAACAGAATGGTTTCAGGTTGCTGATTGACAGTGCAGAGAAAGGAAGTTAGGTCTTTTCAAGGGCAGGGTTGATGCTGCCTGTACCACCAGTCTGACCAGCAGCACGTTTCAAAAGGTTGTTTCCTCAAGTGCTGGTGCAACTCTTCCAGCCTGTGAACTGTAGCCATGGCTGCCCTTACAGAAAGATCAAGTTTGGCGTGTTTGGGTTGAATCTACAACTCAGAGCTATCTTGACACTGGATGATGATGAGTTTGAATCCTGTGTCTGCAACTGACCTGTGTTCACAAATGACCCCTCTATAAACTTTATTTTCCTGCCTTTTGTTTTTGGTTTTTGGTTTTTGAAGATATGGTTTCTCTGTGTATCCCTGGCTAACCTGGAACTCACTTTGTAAACCAAGCTGGCCTTAAACTCACAGAGATCCGACTGCCTCTGCCTCCCGAGTGCTGGGATTAAAAGCATGCACCAACACCCCTCCCCCAGGTTTTATTTTCCTCTTTTTTAAAAAGGGAATACACTACTAGTATCTCTTTTCTGAGTTGTGAGGTTTACAGGAGATGGCACACAAAAGCATTCGGACAAATCTAGGTCCAGAGTCAATAAATACAAGTGATTATGACTATCTAAAAATCACAAGTTATACTGGAGAAACAGCAGCTCAGCAACTAAGAATGCTTCCTACTCTTGCAGATAATCCAAATTCAGACTGTAGCTTTCATATCAGGTGGTTCACAACTGCCTGTAACACCCAGCTTTAGAGTATCTGACACCTTCTTCTAGTCTGTGGGGACAAACACATGTATGCATATCCAGAGACACACACACATACATATAAATGAATAAATCTTTTTAAAAATCACACATCTTCCCTGGATTTGCTCTCCTCTCCTTGTTTTTACAGAAGGTGACCCTGGCTAGCCCTCCAGAGGCTGCTCCTCGGGCCTGTATTTCCCGACCATTGTCCCATGCGATTGCTGGGTAGTTCACCTTCCATCTTGAGGCAGTTACTGTCAGTAACCCTCTTGACAAACATCTCACGTTTCTTTTGTGCTAGTGAAGAGGCAGGGCTATGGGTTGCTGCCACTTTATATGAGGAATGAGAGTGAAGGTATCTGGTGAGTAACCACAAGCCTCAGTTCCAGCTTCTAGAACTAGAGCAGCTTCACAGAGGACTCACATTCGCACAAAGCTTGATAACTTCTGCTCTGGTGTAGATTCGTCATCTGGTAGACCTCTGACAGTGTGGACAGAATTGTACTACAGTTTTCTTACTTATCATACAATAGAGAGAACTTAAGTTAACAAAAATATATGTTTTTTTAAAAACTTGAACATTGATTTTACTAGCTCCTGTACATTAACTTAAGAAGCTCCCATGTCCCACTAAGTTCTACCCCAGCTCTTGGGAAATGAATTAATATATGCTGTGTTGATGTATATCCCAACCTAAATTCATTTTTACAAGGTCATTTCCTCTTACACTGCCTCTCCTTTCTGACTATTTTCATCAACAGTAGTCTCTCTGTCTTTCTTTCTTTCCCTCTCTCTCTCATATGTGTGTGTCAGGGGGCAGTAAGAGAAACCTTGGATAGTCTTCATATGCCAGCCACATTTTTCCTTGAGGTAAGTCTCTCACTGACCTGGAATTTTCCAAGTAGGCCAGACTGTCTAGCCAGTGAACCCCAAAGACCTACCCTGCCTCCCCAGTGCTGGGATTACAAGGGCAAACTTCCATTCCCAGTACTGGGATGACAAGAGCGCACCTTTTCAGATGTGCTTTCTAGATCTCAAAATCAGATCCGCAAGCATTTTACCACCTGAGCTATGGTCCCATTACTATTTTCTAACCTCAGATGCTCTGAGTCTTCAAATCTTCTTTCTCCTGTGGTGAGGGGTCACCTTCTCCTGTTAATGCACCATGACCCAGCAGACTGGCTAAAACCTGGGACTCCATTATCAGACTTACTGAGTTTGATGTGCTACTCCACCATTTGCAGCCATGTGGCCTTTAGCCTTTTGATTAACCTCCCATTTCCTCCTATGCGAAACAGGGGAAAAAAATCAAAGTTGAGATAGCCAGTATAATCAAATAAGATGGTGTTTAGCATGGGCACAATCTGTTACTGATTTTATTATCACAGATGCCTGCAATGTGTTCCTTTCTTTGTTTTTTATTGCAGCAGCTCTACTTTCAGCTGTTACTTTTAGCCTGGTTATGCACACTGCTGCTTAGTGTCTTATTCTGCTTTTGACTCTCCTCATTCCACCCTGCAGGGTTCTGACAGACTGTACTTCCTAAACCACCACAGGAGTCTCTAGATCAATCCATGATGGTTCCCTCCCTGTATCTATGGTTTGCAGCTTGCACTTTTCTGTACATTTCCCAAGCTTGTGAGAATTTACTTTGTCCAGTGTCTGTCTGGGTATCGTGTGGTGATGGAGGACAAAGGATCTGGAACTCTGTTTGCTAAGTATGTAACCCATGTATCTGCCACTGGGCCTTTGGTTGGTTCAGAAACTCTATCCAGGCTACTTCTCTAGGACTTTTTCCACTCACTGCTGTCTCCCTAAGATGAATGTTAAGCACAGAGGGAGCTTACCCACCCTCACACACACAGGAGCACAGTTCTCTGGCTCATTCATCTCTGGTATTGGATATCATGTATATGGTTTGATCCTGCCATGTCCTGTGTTGGTTTCTGCTGTGGCTTGGGTATTCCATTTTGTTCTGTGAACATTGATTGTACTGGATCCCTTTTCCACCAAACCCTGTGATTCCTCCTCTGTGGCTTCCCTTGGCCTGACTCCAGGCCTCTGTTGGTCCACATACCTGATAACCCAGTACATTTGTGATTCTTCTCCCTTATTAAGAAACTTGTTTCATGCAGCACACATACACATCAAACATACACATGTATTCATATCTTTATTAGTTCATAAAAAGACTAGTTCATATCTTTATGTCCTTAGAAATATCTATTAGAGTCTATCTAGGGCAGTCAGTAGGTGGAAGGGCTTGCTCTGCAAGCCTGATGACCTGAGTTCGATCCACTCAACCAGCACTGGAGGGACAGAACCAAAGTTGTCTTCTAACTTCCACATACTTATTGTGGCATGCACACACACATACACATCAAACACACACTTGCACACACACATACATCAGACACACACATGCACACACATACACATCAAACACATATATACATACAGACAATAATATATTTTTAAACCTCTTATTTCTTCTAACTCTAAGGCCATCTGTCCATACCAGCTGTTCCTGTCACTTCAGGGCACTGATGTTTGTTAGATTGTGAGCTTTGTGTGTTCTTGTGGGTAGAGACCATACTTCCCCCCACAGACCTAACACAATATTAAACTGTCATTGAATACTGTATTTACTGATTAAACTTTGGGGATAAATCACTTGAGAGAGATTGTATACTATCCCTCACATTGTGCTACATATTGTATTCACATTATCTTATATAAGTCTCTCATCGGTTTCTAATTAGTGGCATTATTGTGTCCCTTTGGCAGGTTTAGGAACTATGAATTAGAGAGATTAAGTAATGTTCCCAAGAAGCAACTAGGAATCCAACATAGGTCTATCTGAGTTCAAGTTCCATGATCTTAAACTCACACCTGTCACAGCTCCCATTGCCTCAGTGGTCCAGTGTGCATTTTTCAGTTCTTTCTGGTTAGATCTTCAAGCTGCACAAAAATTAGTTGAGGCTGTTGGTGACTACACTCCACCCATGTTGTTCACATTTATATTTTTACTTCTACCCTAAGTAGCTATACTTTCATCCCTCATTCAATACTGCTCCCCAGGCCCAGGTTGCAGACCATATTTCTCACCTCATGAGAAATGATATACAGAATGTCGTATATTCCCTTATTCAAATCAACCAGTATTTTTATGTTGTGTTGAATATGCACAAATGCCACATCTTACATGTGGAGGCCAGAGAACCTTCTGTGGGAGTTGGCTCTCTCCCTCTACCATATGGGTACCGGGGAATCACACAGCATAGTCCATGCTGGTTTTGAACTCTCTATCCTCCTGACTTAGGCTCCTGAGGGCTGGGATTACAGATTGTGTGCCTAGATCTATCTTTAATTCCAGGGGTTAAATGAAAAAGGAGCAGGGTGTGGTGGCACACCTTTAATCCCAGCCCTCAGGAGGCAGAGGCAGGTGGATCTCAGAGTTTGAGCCAAGGCTACTCTGTCTCAAAAAAAACAAACAAAACAAAACAACAATGAAAAGAGAGAGCCAGTTTTCCAAGGAAGAGGCAAGTCACAGTCTAAACGGTCAGGGCCTTTAAGAAGACTCAGTGAGTAAAAGCATTTGCCGCCCAGCCTGAGGATCCAAGTTCGATCCCCAGGACCCACACAATGAAAGCAAAGGCCTGACTCCTACACGTTGTCCTCTGACTTTCACACATGTTCTGTCTCCTGTACACATATGCATACACACAAGCGTGTCCACATACCCATATGCACACCGCACACATACACATATGTACACATACATCTGTTAGGGGTTCAGGAATAGCCACACACTGACCACTCCAACCCTAGGCTCAGATTAATGGAAGTTTATTAAACACTGAACCAAGACTGACTGACCAGTCAGGGACCCCAATTCTGGATCCTGGAACCAGGACTGAGTCCCTGAGCTGTTCTCAGAGTGAGTTTTTAAAGGAAAAATCATAATCAAGCAGGAAAAAAAATCAACTCTACTCCAGGTACATCGTATTCAGTCAAGCAAGAAGAACCAACTCTATACCAGTTCCAGGTACATCATGCCTAGGCAGCTAAACAAAGCATTTTGAGATGATTGGCTGGGATTTGGGGGAGGGGACTACTTAGGGGCTGTCCAGTTCCCCACCATTCTGGGAGAAAGGAACATAGCAGAGTATTGTGGTGTTGTCTAAGTAGAATACATCATTAATTCAAGCAGAACATTCAACAAAAGCTATATTTTTTTTTTGGTGTTTCAAGACAGGGTTTCTCTGTATAGTCCTGGGTGTCCTGGACTCACTTTATAGACTAGGCTGACCTTGAACTCACAGCAATCCGCCTGCCTCTGCCTCCCAAGTGCTGGGATTAAAGGTGTGCGCCACCATGCCTGGCCAACAAAAGCTATTCTTATGTCAGGCCAGCAGAGCCTGAGAATTTGAATTTAGTTTTACCTTATGATTAAGATGGAGGCTAAAGACAAAAATGGCTGCAGTTATGCTAGGAAGGAAGGCCTGGACACATCTTGATGTTGGTGAGCTTCAACAACTATAGTGACCATGCTGTTCTCAAATTCACTCTATAACAGAAGCTGACTTTGAAGCTGACTTTCACTGCCTATATGGCTGGGATTACAGATGTGTGTGTCACCACTCCTGAGTCTTATGTGGTGCTAAAGATAGAATGCAGGGCTTTGTGCATGCTACCTACCAGCTGATCTACATGCCCAGTCCAAGGGTCTTTTGTTGTTGTTGCTGTTATTTTGAGGCAGAATCTTGCAAAATTTCCCAGACTGATCTCAAATTTATAATCCTTCTGCCTCAGCCTAGGGGTATAGCATGCACAGTAATAGCCAGTTATAATCTCTACTTTAAACATTATAATTTACTATTAATTCATTACTGATTTTAGCTTAACTAAACCACATATCTACTCATGTGATTTAAATTTTAGCACACTTTCTGTGCTATGCTGTAGTAATAAAAATATTATATTTGGACTCAGTTACCTAAATGTAAGTTTGGTAGATTGAGGTATGGACTCTACTTCTTTTTAAATTATTTGAGGGAGGAAAGAAAGGAGTTGGCTATTTTTTTTTCTTAAATATAAGCTAAGTCTCTGATTTACTCATAAACAAGAACAATCAGCTTGGCTTAGTTTTCTCTGAGGGAACAGATATATATCTAAGGCTGGGACTCTGATGGAAAGCCTAAAAATATGAATAGGCTAAGAAATGAGAGGCAGAGGGTTGTGCAACATCTCAAAGCCATTCTCATTACAGTTTATTTAGCAGCCTTAATCTTCCAGTCAGGAAGCAAATGACTTTACACTTAGAAATGAGGACAGAGCTTTCCTCTATTAAACTTAATGCTGAGAGTTACATACCAGGCCATGCCCAGTGGAGCACTGCAGCAGTCTGGGAAGCTCTTGCATGTGCTCACAGGCATCTGTAATTGCCTGTTCCTGGTCTTTCCGATTTGTTTTATGGCCAAGTCTATTCATTCCGTCTCAAAAGGATATGGGGTAACCATGGACCATTGTTGAGCAAAGGCCAAAGATCAGCTGGAAATTGCAATCCAAGAGGTTTGGATCCATTCCATAAAGCTAGGAGTGGTCTGGTGAGATGGCTCACAGGGTTAGGGCATTTGCTGCCAAGCCTGATGACCTATTCAGTCCTTGGAACTCACATAGAAGAAGGAGAAAAACTTCTTGTATGTGTTGTAAGTTATCCTCTGGCCGCCACATGTGCACTGTGCCACTCCCATGTGTAGGTGTATACACCCACATTCACACACAGATAAAATAAAATAAAATAAAACAGTAGAAGTGCCCCACCACAAAGCTAGCCTCTTTATTCAGGCTAAGAAAGTTAAAAGAACTGGGGCTGGGGCTTGGGGAGATGCCACAGTTGGTAAAGCGCATGAGGAACCCGCAGAAAGCCTGGCCTGCAGTGCACATCTCTAATGCCAGTGCTCTTGCAGTGAAGCCCAAGAGGCTCATGGGCCAGCTGGCCTGACACACGCAGCAGCAAACAACAAAGAGGCCCTGACTCAAACTGGGAAGTGAGGTGATGATTCTCCAGGGTGACTGCTTTGGGGTCATCTGTGTTCTGTAAGTAAGCCCCATAAACTTACTGATTCCCCAAGGTGAACTCTACTGGGTACTTTGGCTTCTCAATAGGACCTTAGGAGGAGGGCGAGGATGCTGTTCACATCTCCCCCAGGGAAGCGGTTTCCACAATAGGAAGGTCTGTGGGGGTTTTGTTGTTGTTTGTTTGTACACTGGGGTTTCTATGTGTAACTGTCTTGTCTTGAACTTGTCACAATCCACCTGTCTCAAGCTCCCAACTGCTTGAAGTACACATATGTGCCACCCCCACCCAAGAAACCTTGATATCAAACTAGAAATTATTGGATAGTGCCTATGCTTAGGAACGCACCCTAGTAACTAGTTCTCATATCCATCAAATTTCCACAGAAAGTACACTTCTCTTGTCCAAGGAAAGGTTGATTACATTTCAGGGTACTTCATGGGATGAGCTTGAGAGCGAGCATGAGTTGCTGAAGGTTGGGTTTGGGATCACAAAATGCACAGACAATAAACTAGGGCTTCAAGGTCTGAACAAGATCACCAGGGAGGAGCTGGAGAGATGGCTCAGAAGTTAAGAGCACTGACTGCTCTTCCAGAGGTCCTGAGTTCAATCTCAAGCAACCACATGGTGGCTCACAACCATCCATAATGAAATCTGGTGCCCTCTTCTGGCCTGCAGGCATACCTGCAGACAGATACTGTATATATAAAAAGTAAAGAAATCTTTAAAAAAAAAACATAGTAGGTTTCAACAAAAATCATTTAAAAAAACTTTCTATTTAAAGTCAGGTGTGGTAGCACACACCTTTAATCCCAGCACTCAGGAGGCAGAAGCAGGCGGATCTCTGTGAATTCAAGGCTAGCCTGGTCTATAGAGTGAGTTCCAGGAAATCCAGGGCTGTTACACAGAGAAACCCTGTCTTGAAAAAAAAAAAAAAAAAAAGATCACCAGGGAAATATTCAAGCACTGGGACAGATGCATGGGAATATAGCTGATCCATCTCCCTAAGGCCACTCAGAAAGATTAAAGCTGCAGAAAGATGAAAGGTGGACTGACCTGGACCAGCAGATCATTCTTCAGTGACAGGGTCCTAAGTGAGAGGGACAGAAGATGAGAAGATAAAGAAGCTAGAATGCTTGGCATTACGAAGTCTTGGGAATGCTGATGACTTGCAAGCTTTATTTGGAAATACATCATCTATGTCTAGGGCAGAAACCGGACAGAGTCCGCAGAGAACATCATACAATGGGACAGAGTCAGCAGGAAGCTAATCAAGCAATTTTGCACAAAAAGACCACAGGGTGTTTCAAGGGTATTACAGACCTAGCACACAGCAGCCATGGACTGACTGACCGCTAACTCCAGTGTCTTCAGAGGGGAGAGCAAAATTCCCAGGACTAAAACCTTAACTCCTCTAAGGCCCTGGCTACCAGCCCCAGACTGGCTTTGCCAAGTCTCCTCTTAGTTAAGGACACAGAACTAGGTTCCCTTTGTCCTTTTATTAGGGCCTCTGAGAAAGCATTGGATTGGCCTGACTCTCAACAGTAGACATTTAGTTGAAAAACTAAGAGGGCAGATGAAGAAGTGTTAGCTTAGCCTCTGAAGAACAGTTCATATCTGAGAATAGTTGTGGGTTTTGTTCTTTGTTCTTTCATGAATTTTCATGTCATCCTTGCACAGGACCCATGTTCATCTTCACTGTATCATTCCAATGTTATGCATCTTTAATGTATCATCATTCCAGTGTCTGAGCATGTGCGGCCAAAGCCAGCACTAGAAGTTGTTCTTAGCCTTGTTTTTTGAAAGAAAATATGTAAATGAGTGTTTTGCTGGCTTGTACATCTGAGCCACCACATGTGTGCCTGATGCCTTTGGAGGCCAGAAAAGGACATCAGATCTCCAAGAACTGGAATTACAGATGGTTGCGAGCCTCCACATGGGTGCTGTGAATCAAATCTGAGTCCTCTGGAAGAGCAGCCAGTGCTTTTAACTGCTGAGCCATCTCTCTAGCCCCAAACCTTGTTTTCTTATTCTAATATGATACAATGCTTATAAGACCCAGAGTAAAGTTTCTTTTCTAACTTTAATAGGTTTTCTGGCCTAGAAAGAAAAATTATGAAAAGAGGAAAGATAATCACTAAAAATAACTCTCAAAACTATACCAAAGCCCAATAGTAGAATTTTAGAACAAAAATATTCAGAATTGAAACAGAGAAGCAAAAGTTGTCCTCCAACTTCAGTTCTTAACATGACCCATATCACCAACTGCTGCAGATTGCCATTAATGAAACTAGCCCACCACCCATGTATAACCAGTGTGTACAGAATGTTGCTCCAGAGTCATGGAACAAATGCTCTGGTAAAACTTCTATGTGTTCTAATTAAGAAGAGTTTAAGAGATAAATAATTTAACTAAGCATGCTGCAAAAATAAGGTTAAAGTTGGAAAGCATTCTAAATCTTATAATTACTTCCAGAAAAACACAAGTTAGTTCTCTTGAAGGGACAAGTCCAGGCCCAATTATTCATAATGAGCCGCCTGGCAGCATTCAGCAGAATAGGCCCTGCTGCACTGATTTGGGTCTAGCACACACCAACATTCTCTTGATGACCTCCCTCTACATTTTTATACCCACAGTAATGACATTATAATGATTGATGGCACACTAGCTGAATGAAATAGGGTTCTAATCAGATCTGGTTACAATTCTGGTCTATCTGCTGCATCAGTGATAACACTGATTTCCTAACATTCTCCTTTGACTTGCTGAGGTAGGCTGTGGTAAACTTACACACACACACACACACACACACACACACACACACACACACACACA
>CAJQZJ010033726.1:268825-288444 GCA_907164525.1 Lophiomys imhausi
GCCTTTAATCCCAGCACTTGGGAGGCAGAGGCAGGTGGATCTCTGTGAGTTCAAGGCCAGCCTGGTCTACATAGTAAATTCCAGGCCAGCCTGGGCTACATAGTGAGACCTTGTCTTAACAAACCAAAAACAACAACAATGGGTGTGAAGCTCTATGAAGGAATGTGACAGACTGCTTATATTCGGTGCCTGTAATCTATCCCTCTTGGTAAAGCAAGGGAAGCAAATCACTGTAAAGAAACATTAACTTCTTGCCTGGTACAGCCGCTGTCCCAGCAATAGCACATACCTCTGTACAAGCATTGTCTGAAGTACACATTGTGTGTGTGTGTAATGCTGGGGAGCGAATGCAGGGTCTTGAACATGCTAAGGTACATCCCCAACTCGGAACTACAGTTTCACATTGCACATAATGGACAGCACATTTTATGGAGTAATGAAACTGTTTAAATCAGCAGAGTTTGGAAGTTTTCTTGTGAAAGTACCCAGTGATCCCTGCATAAGGTCACTTACTTGCTTTTAATACAAGGATTTTCCTCTTTCTTCTAGAACTTTGTTTGACCTCAAACATCAAAAGCCAGACAGTTCCTTCTTATGACCAGCATCACTTTGGATTCTGGTACAACATTGCTCACCCTTCTGTGATCTGTGTAAGAAGTGTTATATTTCTGTTCCTTTCAAGTTGCTATACTGAGTTAAGTTATATGTTTAGTATCTTACTGACTGCCTTGGGTTCCTGAAGGAAATGCCCCATAGCAGAACTGGAGGGGAATGGGGAAGGAGGTTACAAAGGGTTCAAGTGATTCCTGTTTGGTTCTGAGAAGCAGCAGGGCAGTATTTGGGGAACCTTTAAAAAATATGCTGGTGCCCAGTACCAGTCCCACAGGACTCTGCTTTATTTGATCTGGGATGAGTCCTGGGTATAGATCTGCTTTAAAGGCTCTTTTTTGTTTGTTTATTTTTTTGGTTTTTCAAGACAGGGTTTCTCTGTGTATCCCTGGCTGTCCTGGACTCACTCTATAGACCAGGTTGGCCTCGAACTCACAGAGATCCACCTGCCTCTGCCTCCTGAGTGCTGGGATTAAAGGCGTGCGCCACCACACCCAGCCACTTTAAAAGCTCTTTAGGGGCTTTTAATATGCAGCCAGGGTTGAAAGCACTTTGGTTTATTTGTTTGTTTGTTTGGCTTTGCCAGAAAAAGTTTCTCTATGAAACAGCCCTAACTGTCCTACACTTGCTCTATAGACCAGGCTGGCCTCGAACTCACAGAGATCCACCTGCCTCTGCCTCCCGAGTGCTGGGATTAAAGGTGTGCGCTACCATGCCTGGCCTGAATTTATTTATTTTTTAAAATAAAACAAGTTTGTTACAGATGTGCATTCATAAGTTCCTGTTTAGACTCCTGAAATGAGAAAATAGATTCTTATAGTGGGACTTTCGGACCTCCCAGCAGTACAAATAATGACTCAGAGGCTTTTTAATATTTTAAAGCTTAGGTGTTGTAGCTGGGCAAATTCCCAGCCAGTTTTCTAGCTTAACTTAACTAGTCCTGGCACTATGTCCTGACATGTGGCCAGCTCTACTTCTCTGTTCCTGTTCATTTCTGTCCCTTCACCTCTGTGTTCTGCTGGTGAATCTCCCACCTTTGTTTTCTTCTCCCAGAGACCCTCTCTCTCACAGAAGTTCCACCCTCCACTTCCTACCCTGATACTGGCCATCAGCTCTTTATAACATCCAAAAGGCAAGTGAAGAAGGACGAATGTTTACAAAATATAAGACCTATGATGGGCTATAGAAATAACAATATCAAGATCTGGCTAGTAGGCTAGAACTTAGCTCTCTGCTGGTTTAGCAATCAACAATCAAATATACAAAGATACACCTTCACACAATGTACCCCAACAGATTCTGAACAAAAAAAAAAAAAGTTAATTTTTACAAAACACTTTATTTTGAACTGTTCTTGTTTACATTGGCAGACTGATGATAAAGGTGTTTTTGCGACATACCTTTCTCAAGAATATCAACTGGCAGCGGAGACATTTAATTTGACCCCATCTCAGGTGTGGGATCTGTCTTATGAATCCATCAACTACATTTTCGCTTCTGACAACACCAGATCTGAACTGAGAAAGAGGTGGAATCACCTGAAGCCCAAAGTGTTACACTTTTAAGCTGTGATGAAATGAATTACTTTTGATTATACATTGTAACCACAATCTTGCAGCAATCCCACTCAGTAAACTGTCTGCTACTTCCCTTGTAGCTCAGTAGCCAAATACATTTGGGGTCTAAACTCCAGCACCTTCATGCTAAGTGCAGTTAGGATGATCTGAAAGGCTTGTATTCAAATGTTAATTGTTTGCTTCCTGCCTCGTTAATGTACATGAGCAAACCTGATACTGTGTAACCTCACCTACTAAGTCATCTCTGATTGATTGAATAAAGCAGCCTATAGCATGGGCTAGGCAAGGGAGAGAGGCAGGGTGAAGTTTTGCAGGCTTGGGAAGAAGGAAGGCAGAGAGGATCACAAGAAGAAAGAGGAGGAAGAGGAGGAGGAGGAGGAGGAGGAGGAGGAAGGAGATGTCCTGGGCTAACCAGAAGCACATGGCAGAAGACAGCTTGCTTGGAGAATTACCATGATGGAGTATGTGCTAGGCCCTATGGGGTTCTATCTGGGGAGGTAAAAGGCTAGCATAGAGGGTTTAGATCTGCCTAGCCTCTGTGCTTAAGGCTTATTAAAATGTAACAGGTCTGTATGTATGTTTATTTATGAGTGGTGGGATCAAGGATAGCTCTGCCACCCAAATAACTATATATGTCATTTATAAATATTAATATTTACTGCTACAGTGCTCAGTAATATCTCAAACTAAGAGCACTGATGTCTTGCATGGCTCTGCCTCCATGCTGCTTTCTGGAGGGTTGTTAACCTAATCCCTCATTCCTCTAGTGACTTTGTTTTTTCATTCAGCACACCCCATTAGTGACCATGAAACTTCTGAGAAGTTGAATCTATTTGTCTTCAGGGAAATCTCTATGTTTGCTATATTTAATCAGATTCCTTCCACTTTTACCCTTTTTATTTACCACTTTTATTCCTTTTTACCCTTTCAAGTATTATTTCTTGCCATTCTGCAGCTTCCGGGAAGTTTGGGCATTGGTGGACTCTACTTCACCGGAAGTTTGAAGCTCAGTTGGTTTCCAGGTAGAAAAGGGTGAAACCTGGCCAGGATCCATGCAACAGGGTACCCCAGAGAAGTGGGAGAGATGATTTTCTCCACCGCCCAAGTGTTACAACTCTTTTAATAAGCAAGCAGGAGAGTTAGGTTAGTCCTAACTCTCTCATGCATGGGGCGAAAGGGTTACCACACTTTTAGCTGAGCTGCCAGCACTGGGCTGGGCAGCTTCTAGGAACCTGGAACTCCTGGAGCCCTGGTGGGTGGTGCAGGAGAGGCTGCAGAAGCTAAGCACCTCTCAGCGAGCTTCGGAGGCAGCCACTGAGGTGACTGGTGGTGGCAGTGATCAAGATGTGGGCCTGCACCCCAAGAACGCCTAGCTAGGTGAATTATTCATTGAAGGAAAAGCACTTCCTTTCCAAGTCCTAGGTGAATTATTCATTGAAGGAAAAGCACTTCCTTTCCAAGTCCAAAATAAACAGTCGCATCTCAAGCAGTCATGGTGGAGGAATGGGGAAAGTTTATTTCATGAATTGGGCATTATAAACCTTTGGGCAGTGGGAGGGGTTTTGGAAGTGAATGTGTTTGATTGGCTGGGTTTGGTCCTATCAGAAGAAAGGAAGCCCAGTACCTAATTATCCCATGGGCAGTGGGGGTAGGAGAAGAACTTCAGGCTCACTGGGTGGGGTTCTTATCAGGAAAAGGTTGGGCTATGTGACACTCTTTAGAAGATCCCCAGATCAGGTGGAGAAAGGGATTCTGCCAAAAAAAAGGGAGTCCATTTAGCACCAAGTTCAGAGGCTTTCTGGTAATGCCAGACTTCGACCTTACCAGCAGAGATTCCCCACAATTTCTCAAGACAGTTGATGTCAGGCCACATTGGACACCCATACCACTTGTGTAGGTGCCTGGTTGTCAGGTGACAGCCTAGTTGTCAGGTGACTGTGTAGTAACACAGCTGGAATCTAGCTTTGCCCTTCTCATAGTATCTTTAGGAATATATAAAGGGGTTGAAGTAATAACTTCAGTTTAAGAAAAGGAAATAATTGCTAGCTCGAAATAAGAAAGACACCTGGCTGGAGCTTCTGTTTTTGTTGTTTGTTTGTTTTGTTTTTGGTTGGTTGTTTTTTGTTTTTCAAGACAGGGTTTCTCTGTGTATCCTTGGCTGTCCTGGACTCACTTTGTAGACCAGGCTGGCCTCGAACTCACAGAGATCCACCTGCCTCTGCCTCCCGAGTGCTGGGATTAAAGCCGTGCGCCACCACGCCCAGCTGGAGCTTCTGTTTTAAAATCAGCTTCTATTTGGCTTCCTTTGTGGAAACTACCAGGACTTCCACAGTGCCAGGACTTGCTTAAAAGATTTTTCTAGTAATGGCAGCATTGTGGCTTCTAGGGTTCTTAGATCTCCTATAACTGCATGCTCACATGATGGCCTACAGGCTCAGGCTTACATAAATACATATATACCATGGCCCCTTAGCCAAAGACAAAGGACAACTAAGAAGCTCTGAATGGTAAAAAAGAGACTGTAACAGATAACAAATATCCTGGATAGTTTTTTCAGCTTGATACAAGTTAGAGTCATTTGGGAGGAGGGACCCTCAACTGAGAAAATTCTCCCACCAGACTGGCCTAATCAGTGCTTGATCAGTTAGTGGGCTCTTCCCACAGAGGGTGATGCCACCCCTTGGCAGGATGGAATAAGAAAGGAAATTGAGCAAACCATGGGGAGCAAGCCAGTAGGCAGTACTTCTCCATTGCTTCAGCTTCAGTTCCTGCCTTGACTTCCCAGGATGATGAACTACACATTATAAGAGGGATTAAGCCCTTTCTTCCTCAAGGTGCTTTTGGCTAAGGTGTTTTATCACAGCATTAAAAGCCTTAAAACAATAATGTATGCTTGAATTGCTCTCCTTAGAATCTGTTTTCCCTGATTTCAGAGAAGCCTTAATTCAATTATTAAGGGTGAGATTTCTGTGTGTCTTCCTTTTAGGATACATGATAGAGGAAAGTACTTAAACTTTCAAAGTTCTTATGTTTTATTGCCTTATATTTCTAACTACATCCACTTACACAAATAAAGTCTATATGATG
Organism: Lophiomys imhausi; assembly: GCA_907164525.1. Lineage (NCBI taxonomy): Eukaryota > Metazoa > Chordata > Mammalia > Rodentia > Muridae > Lophiomys > Lophiomys imhausi. Next base: position 274,099 of record CAJQZJ010033726.1, read on the forward strand.
TAATCTTTTTCTTTACTGTGCTGGGGAATTGAATACAGGGCCTTGCACATGCTAGGCAAGCACTCTACCACTAAGCTATAGCTTCACCTTCAATGTAGGTGTTTTTTTTTTTTTTTTCGAGACAGGGTTTCTCTGTTTAACAGCCCTGGCTGTCCTGGACTCGCTTTGTAGACCAGGCTGGCCTCGAACTCGCAAAGATCCGCCTGCCTCTGCCTCCCAAGTGCTGGGATTAAAGGCGTGCGCCACCACCGCCCGGCTCCAATGTAGGTGTTTTATAGCCTTTAAAAGTGTTATAAAAATTGACACAAAATTAGTCTATAATATATTCAATGAGAAAATATGGAAAAGTAGTAACAGTGCAAAGGAAACAAGATGAGAGATGACAAATCATTTCTACTGGTAAACATTTATGTGCATGCCTCTTGCACAAAGGCTGTGGATGGTACAGAGTTAGAGGCCTGGACCTCCCACTCTCCTTAGTGCTTTCTCTTAGGTTTACTTTTGATTCTCTCTGACCTCAGCAATGGCAGAGGGTATCTGGGCAGTATTTGTTTGTGAGATAGTTTAAAATAAACTGGGTCTTCCTCTAGTAATGAGAGTTCACCCTGTTCCTTTTCTATAATCTTCTCAATTGTAAGCTGATAGCAAATTTAAAACCTTGCCCAGTTATCTTGATGTGATTTTAATTTGTTCCAGGTAACTTATAATAACAAGAGTCGGGCGTGGTGGTGCACACTTTTAGGCAGGCGGATCTCTGTGAGTTTAATAGTGCTAGCCTGGTATACAAAGTGAGTTCAGGACAGCCAGGGATACATAGAGAAACCTTGTCTTGAAAAAACTAAAAAAAAAAAAGAAAGAAAGAAAATCAGAGAATTTGTTTTCCTGCGATCCACAATTTGATCATAAGAACTTTGACCAAGCTAATAATTTTATATAATTTGCATAAAGTTTGCACTGAAGTATCTGAAGTAAAACAGAGCATTTATGGACATAACTTTTATTAACATGATATCCCTGAGAGGCAGACTAGGGATAAACATTACTCTGCTTTACAGGAAAAGAAACAGAAGCAGTTTAATGTACACACAAGACATTTGGAACCATCTCTCTGCTAATACCCTTATGCTTTTTCCACAGTAGTACACATAGAAAGATTAATTCCAAAGATAATAATCTCATTTTCTTTGACATTGCAGTTCACTTCCAAAGCCAGCTCAGATCCTGAGGCCCTGCTTTAGACGGGTTTCTTGTACCTCCTTGCTTGCTTAGGCAGCATAAATGAGAGACTATTTTTCCCTTAATTGATGTTGTTTAGAATTCCTCAATATCAGAACCCTAACTCATCCTAATAAATTTTAGAATACTCTATCTCCTTCCTATTAGTTAATCTAGATATCGAATAAATGTGAAATGTGAAAGTTAGCTACTCCAGGTCTTGGCCATCTGGGATGGTCATGTTTTCTCTGACCTGTTCATCAATTATCTTCAACAGATAGTAATTTCTGATGTTTATCTCCCAAAGGAGCTAGTCTCCTAAAACTCACTTCCCAGAACCAAGCTTCTGTCCTGCCATCAGTAAGCCCAGCCCAGCACAACTCAGGGTCTCCCTAGCATTCCCTGTCTCTGCTGAGTTGATTCTCCACCTACTGTACAGCCAGACCATGCATTCACTAGGGTGTCCTGCTTCGAGTTTTAGTGAACTTTATATCTTTTGTCCTTTGCTGTTTTCCCATTTCTCATCCACCTAGAATCAGTTTTACAACTAGTTTTGGAAAATCTGATGCACTCTGATTTACCTAGTTACTTTCTTTCCTTTGAATGCTTACTGTTTCCTGAAAAAAAAAAAAAAAAAGCTTTCCAGATTTTCTCAGAGTAAGTTATATTGAAACATATGTCTGTGTATTAAACTACTAAGCTTACTAAATCTCTTTAGAACAGTTTCAGCCTGTCATCTCTGTGAGTTCAAGGCCAGTGTAAGCTCCGTACGAGTTCTAGGTCAGCCAGGGCAATATTGCGAGACCCTGCCTTTAAAAAATAATAAATGTTGAACTATATATTTGTGCCTGTTTTCCAGTGTAAGGACAGAGTAGGATCTTTGCACTTATACTGTACAGGGTTTATCATACTTCTATGAATATGTGAAATTAATTCAATACCACTTGATTGTAAAAACTCATACTTTTGTGTTTACATACTTTCATTTGTACACAGTTGAGTGAGTGTGTGTGTGTGTGTGTGTGTGTGTGTGTAGACCGATAGCTCCACCATCCATCTTCCCTGTCATTTAAGGTAAAGCTGTTGCCTGTACTTGGGGACATGGCAGTGGTTCTGCCTCTTGCAGTTAGTGTTGAGCACCCACAGGCTGCTCTGTACTGTACTGAGTGTGTGGAGTGCAGAAAAAATGGACCACTCCCGTTGGCAGCTTTAACTGCTTTTTCTATCACCACATCTCTAGTTTGCTCTTCTGGCTTCTAGTTCACAAGGGACAGATGAAATATAGACAAAGGGGAGAGGAAAGGAGGGAAAAGAAAAGAGAAAGAAAAATCAAACAACATGCTATATATGTAGCATATTCTATTATAACCCTTATAGAATCTGGAAGAAATGAAGAAATTAAGTTTATAGAAGGCTTAGATTGTTTCCTTTACTCTCTCTATCCCTGTGTGTGTGTGTGTGTGTGTGTGTATGTTTGTTACTCAAGGTTGAACCCAGGGCCTTGTGCATACTGGGCAAGTATTGTACCACTGAGCTACATCCTCACCCCCAGATTCTTGGAAAAAGTTAGAACCACAATGGACTTTAAACTCTCTTTAAAGATAAATGAAGAGTATACACAGATTCCAGTGAGCAAGAGTAAAGTCTCACAACTTCTTGAAAAACTGCTGAGATGGGTTTTCCAAGAAGAGCACTGAATGACAGGATGAGTGAAGGATATACACGAGATCCACAGGATATAGTACCATATCCTCTCTAGGGGAACAACACGGCATCGAGAGGAAAGAGGTATTACCATTAGTTCAGATCAAAATCTACTTTTTATGTTAAAACCACTGACATTTGCCTTGTCTCGATCTGGGAAGCATAAGAAATAAACAATGGCAAAAATCTCGAGGAGTGCTTCCTAAGCCAGTGAGCACAGAACAGGAGAGGACTTTTCAAACAGCACATTACTGAGGCCTTCCCTCAGGAGCTTGCATAAGCACTGACTGACAGCGGCTTCTCTCTCTCTCTCTCTCTCTCTCTCTCTCTCTCTCATGTTTATTAAGGCAGGGCTCTTACTGAGGCACTTGCTGCAGCCAGGGCATCCCTAAGGCTTCTCTCCTGTGTGGGTTCTGCAGTGTGCACGTAGGTCAGAACTCTTACTGAAACTCTTGCCGCAGTCAGGGCACGCATGGGGTTTCTCCTGTGTGTATCCTCCTGTGTGCACTGAAATGAGAACTGTTATTGAAGCTTTTCCCACACTCTTCACACTGGTAAGGCTTTTCTCCTGTGTGGGTTCTCTGGTGAATTATAAGGCTTGAGCTTTGATTGAAGCGTTTTCCACATTCACCACATTGATAAGGCTTTTCTCCTGTGTGGATTCTCCGATGGGTAATGAAATTGGAACTGTCACAGAAACGTTTCCCACAGTCAAGACACTTATAAGGCTTTTCTCCAGTGTGGATTCTTCGGTGTCGAATGAGGCGTGCACTCCGATTGAAGCTTTTCCCACAGTCAGCACATTTATATGGATTCTCTGCCTGATGGGACACCTGATCCATGAGATGGGACTTGGAACTAAAGCTTTTGTCATATCTGAGGTATTTACAGGGTCTGTCTCCCACGCCTGGTCTCTGGTAAGTCAGGACTTTACCTATACTCTTCTCTGGGGGTACCAATTTGCCTTTTTTCTCTCTTTGAGTCTTTTCCCACTGGCTTTCTGATGAACATTCATTTGTACTAGCTTTAACTCGATTAGCATGACGGGGAATTTTCCTTTCAGACCTTGAAAGTAGTGTCCTATGCAGCTGCACTTCCTCAGAAATGTCTCGTTTTGGATTCTCTTCATCATCAAATCTAGCCTCGAAACCTAATACAAGAACACAATTTGAAAAGTCATTTCTTTCCTGAGTTTATGTACCATAACAAAGCAAACCTGGAATAAACAAGTATTACATTAGATGATTACAAATAAATGGTCAGTGAGTTCCACATTCTGGATTCATAAGGGGTATGAGGGGGAAGGGACAAAATGGCTTAGCAGATAAAGATGCTGACTGCTCAGTCTGATGACCTGAGTTCAATTCCTGAAACCTACACAGGGAGTGAGAGAACCAACTCTGACCTCCAAACGTGTGCCATGGTATATGTGCCTCCTAGATAAATAAAATATATGGGAGGTGCTTGAGAGATGACTCATAAGTCAAGGACAATACTGCTTTTGCAGAGGACCTGAGTTCAGGTCCCAGCACTGATGATTTCAGGTGGGCTCACAACCACCTGTTACTCCAGCTCCAGGAACTCTTGACACCTCTGGCCTCCTAAGTATTAAAATTTTTTTAAACTGGGTCTGGTGGCGCACACCTTTAATCCCTAGCACTTGGGAGGAAGAGGCAGGCAGATAGATTTCTATGAGTTTGAAGCTAACCTGGTCTACAAAGCAAGGTTCAGGCCAGTCTGAACTAAGCTGCATAGTGAGACCCTGTATCAACTAATAAAACAGGAAAGCTCTTGTCCCCAAATTGCTATTGTAGTAGAATTATTAAAATTCAAGTGTTTTTCTTCCCTATGTAGGACCTATCCCAAACCTTTCATCTACATAGTCTGCATAGGAGCTGGTTAGTCTTTCAACCCTTTCCGAATACCCAGGCTCTGCAGAGAAATTCAGAGCATCAAGAAGTCACCAGTTTTTAAAGATGACTTCTTGTGTTTACAGAAGATACTTTCCACACTGTCATTCTGCCACCTCTCAGTCATATCATGGTTTTGTCCATTGGCAGTGATTAAAGGGACTAGAAAGAAACACCCAGGAACACTTCCTGGGAAATTTCTACATCCAGAAATAGTTTTGGTAAGTACCCTCCCCCTCATATTCCAATATATGATAGGGTGGAAAACAAGGAAGGAGAAAACATACTTAGCATCTTTTAAAGAGCAAAGGAACTCAAAAGAAAAATAGCTCCACTAGAAAGTCTCCAAAACATAAATATTACAAAAAAACACTAATTTAGCCCAAATAGGCAACTTTTTTTGTTTTGTTTTTCAAGACAAGGTTTCTCTGTGTAGCCCTGGCTATCCTGGACTCACTTCGTAGACCAGGCTGGCCTCGAACTCACAAAGATCCATCCACCTGCCTCTGCCTCCAAGTGCTGGGATTAAAAGCATTCACCACCACCACCTGACTAACTAGGCAACTTTTTAGCAGTCTAAAAAGCAAATGTTTCATCCTAAGGTATGAGAATTTATGCTCATTCATGTGTTTCCGGTTAACTTTGGATCCTGAATTCCCTGGACTAAATCTACGAGCAAAAGAATACTAAGTGTTGGCCTGTGTATGTACTCCCTAGAAGTTTAACATTTGTAAGGTGGTCCATAAAACAGAGATTTGCTGGATTGACTGAGATCTTAGAGTCTTGAATATGTGAAAAGTGTATTGTACACCTCCAAGAAGGTTATTTAATATTTCCCAAGCCCATAAGTCAACATTTTTAGTAAAATATTAATGTGCAATGCAACATTAGAATGCTGATCTAAAAGATTTATGCAAGTGATAACTATTATTTATTGAATATCTACTATGTACCTAGCACTGTGATGGGTGCTTTACACAATACCTCAGGTACATCAACCTTGTAACAGTTTTTGTTTTATTTGCAATGTGAATGATTATTAACCCAGAGCCAGGGACATGTTGAAGCAGCAAGCACTCTACCAGTAAACTACACCCACAGCCAAAGGTTTTAATGCATAACAGATATAGGGGTTAAGTAACTTGCACTAAATCAGCACATGAAACTGACAGCAAATCTACAAAGTTTGGAACCATCTCAAGTGATGATGAAGGAAGCCACATTCATCTCTTCACTGAGCTGTTTGATAGGAAACATGGGGAAGAAAGATAAGAACTCAAGAAAGCTGGGTATAGAGGCCAGCTCTCAATCTCATGGTTTTTCTCCTAAAACCTACAGTCTCTCTTTTGTTATTTATACCATAAGATCTGAAAGAATCTTACCTGGCCATGGAGACATACAGCTGTAATAGCACCACTCAGGAAGTAGAGGCAGAAGGATCAGGAGTTTAAGGCTACCCTTGGCTATGCAGTGAGTTCAAGGCCAATCTCACCTACAGGAAACCCTGTCTCAAAAAGTAAAAATAAAGACTCTTACCACTAAGGCTCTGGAATAACACTGGGGCCCAGGTTATAACAGCCCCTGGAGGTATCTCAGTATCATCTTCATCATCATCTGAATCTTCTTCTGTGTCCACGGCTTGCTTAGTACCCTGGAGGCAGCAAGAAGCTGTTTCTTTTTCCTGGTCATCGCTAGGTGGGGCAGCAACACGGGCACTCACCAAAGCATCCATTTCTTCAAAGAAGGGGCAGGTTTCTCGTGCTTGGCCATTCTTGACTTTCCGATAGCTGGTTTGAAGGCTTTTAAATTTGGTCCTACATTGCTCTGGGGTTCTAAGGAAACCATATTCCCATAATTTCTCAGCAACTGCTCCATATAACTGGCTGTTGCGGTGACAGTTCTGGAGGGCTTTGTAGAACTGAGTCTCACTAAGAATTGCAAGGTAAGTCTTGGTTTCTTCATAGCCCCAGTGTACACCTGCACCAGAAGAGAGAGTTCAGCATCATTTAACCCACAGCTTTAGAGTCTCAACTCTTCAGTCTCATTGTGTGCTTCAAGGAAAACCACTTAAGCTGGAGACACTAGCTCAGAGTGTACCTTAAGGGTGCATGAGGTCTAGGGTTCAGTTTATAAGCAAAAGAGAGATGAAGGGAGGCCACCTGAGCTCAGGTTCCTAGATTTAGAGGATATGTTCTAGATCTATACATACACTATAGGCTGTTTTGTTTTTATATCCTTTAGCAGTTTCAGAGGACTTTATTAGTACCGTTTAGCCACTTAAAAGAAGCCTTTCCACATGACCACTGAACAGTCATTATGCACTGTGATGACTATGCAGTGAGTTCAAGGCCAATCTCACCTACAGGAAACCCTATCTCAAAAAGTAAAAATAAAGACTCTTACCACTGAGGCTCTGGAATAACACTGTGGCCTTTGTTCATTATCAACTTGACTGGACATACTCTGGGCATGTCTGTGAGGGTATTTCCAGAAAGGTTTAACTAAGAGAAGACCCACCCTGAATGTGGGTGACTCCATCCTGTGAGCTAGGGTCCCAGATTGAATGAAACGGTAGAAAGAAGAAAGCAAGCTGAGCCCCAGCATGCAACACTGCTTCCTGACAACAAATGCAGCATAACCAGCTACTTCTTGCTCCTACTGCCATATCAAGAGTGACTCTCAGTAGCACATCTTTCCCAGCATGATGGGCATCCTCAGACTGTGAGGCAAAACACTCTTCCTTACTCAAGTGCCTGTGTCAGGCATTCTGTCATCGAGACTAGAAAACAATGAGTGCGGTTACACTAAGTACATGTTACAGTGCGTGTCTCTCCCATTTACTAATTCTTCTGAAATTCTGATCCCAACTAGAAAAATCACTGGTCAGGAAAAAAAGACCCACAACTGCCATCAGCAACAATGCATCATTCCTAACTTCTTTGATAAATTTTCTTCCTATAGAATGATTTAATGTTTGATAGTGAAAGTGTAAAATCCAACAGGAAGCTCCCTGGCTTCAGAATCAATATTCAAACTGGTTCTGGTTGGCTTTGGTGGTTGTTATTGCTTTGTTTTAATTTACAAGTTTTAAAAATAAAATTCATAAACTTTTAGATAATTTTTAAAAAATAACTTAAACTTCTAAGGAACTGCCTCTTTCAGAATCACGCTGCTACCAAATTTCCATCATGGCCTGTTTTCATCTGTTACTGTCTCCATTAAGCAACCCCAGCAAGAGCAAAGACCCGAATGGTCTTATAGTCATGTACTTGATCTGCAGGGTTGAGAACTGTAGCGGCCAGAATGAGAAAAGAAGCAAGAACAATGTGTCTTTGACCTGACACATGCCACACTTCAGGGCTCACTTCAGTGCTTTTAGGAAGGAACAGAGAATGGTTATCTACTCTACTGCCTGAAGGTACCCTAGGAAAGAGAGGGACGGTTCAGACAGCCCTCCTCCCATCTGAGAATACCTCCTTCCATTATTTTCCACTTACTGGGAGTAAAGGAGAACAGAGAAGAACCAAAAGACATGAGGAAAATAGAAAGGCAGAACAAGATGAGGACAAAGATAATGAAAATTATTTTGCTTCAGCCATGATTTACCCACATTTTTAAAAATACACTGTTAAAAAGGGAGAAAAACCATCAAAGTTATCTTTTTTTGTAAAAAAAAAAAAAGTGAACCTACATGCTGGGCAGTGGTGGCACACGCTTTTAATCCCAGCACTTGGGTGGCAGAGGCAGGCAGATCTTGGCAAGTTCGAGGCCAGCCTGGTCTACAAACTGAGTCCAGGACAGCCAGGACTATACAGAGAAACCCTGTCTTGAAAAACAAAACAAAAAAGTAAACCTACATTATAAACAGGGAAATGTATTTTAATTTTTAAAAATTACCCCTTTGAAGACATCTGGATTATTTGAGTATATTTCTTTGAAAAACCTAAATCTGAAATATGAGATATAGCTCAATGGCACAGTGTCTGCCTAACATTGTGTTAGGCCCTAGGTTTGATTCCAAGCACTAAAATAGAAAGATCCCCTTACTGTTATCTCATGATTTGCTCACAGAAAAGAATAAAATAGAGTTGAAAAATACTTTGTTCCCTATTAAAGTGGCTGAGCTGGCAGGTGAAAATGGCTGGCTCCACATCCAGTCCATTGTTCTGCAAACCTAATCCCAAAAGCCTACTTACCATTTGGGCTTCGGAACACCACAGATGCAGGTGGGCTGTCAGGGTCCTGGGCAGTTGCCTTGAGATCGTCATTCTCAGACCCTTCAGCCACAGTCTCTTCTCCATCCTCATGATTCCAGGTCCTCTGCCTTGGCTCCTCAGTCTCAGTATCACTGTCTCCCTGGCCAGAATTCGAGGTTGCCTCTTCCAGGCCATCAATGGGCAATGCAATGACCTGGGCACTCATCAGCGTTTCCATCTCTTCAAAGAAGGGGCAGGTATCAGGTGGATGACCATTCTTGACCTTCCGGTAGCTCTTCTGAAGGCCTTTGAACTTGGTCCGGCACTGTTCCAGGGTCCGGAGGAAACCATACTCATGCAGCCTCTCAGCTACAGCACCATATACTTGGCTGTTCCTGTGGCAGTTTCGGAGAGCTTCATAAAATTCAGTCTGACTGAGAATTGCAAGGAGTGTTCTAGTCTCTTCGTAGCCCCAGTGCACACCCACCACCTTTTCATCATCAAAGACCCAGTGATCCTGTTCCACCCAGCTGTTTCTCTCTCTCTTGGATGGTAATGGTCCGTCTCCTGTGCTGCTGCCTGTTGGGACATCCTCCTTGGAGCTGAGCAGATCTGGGATCCATGGCTCTCCTTGATCCAACCTGGAGACCACATCAGGTTTAGGAAATAGAAATCCTGTTTGCAGGGAAGCAAACCAAAGTATCACAGTTTGGACTGATCATAAAAACAACAACAAAGCTTTCAAATCAGCTTTGCCTCTTTCATCTTCTTTGTTTGCAATAGGGACTCATAGAGTGCAAACTAGCCTGAATGAGGCTATGTAGTGGAAGATGACCTTGAACTTCTGATCTTCCTGCCTCCACCTAAGTGCTGGGATTACAAGTGTGTAATTAACTAGCTGAGTTTTATAGCGTGCTGGGGATCAAATGAGGCCTTGTGCACACTGCAGTCTACAAACTCAGCTACATTCACAGCCTCTATCTAAAAGATTATAAAGAAGCCAAGCATGGTGGCGCTTGCCTTTAATCCCAGCACTGGGGAGGCAGGGGCAGGCGGATCTCTGTGAGTTCAAGACCAACCTGGTCTACAAAGTGAATCCAGGACAGCCAAGAATACAGAGAAACCCCATCTCAAAAAAACCAAAAGATTCTAAAGGAAAATGTTTTCAGAAAGTTCAATGGGTTGAATAATAGAAAAAATACAGGAAAGCTTAAAGGATGAGAAAGAATTTGATTCCTGTTCTAGAAGAACATGCTCTGTTGTGTGTTGGGAGCAGGTATTTCTGACTTGCTCCCGAGTCTCCACACCACTTGTTTGCAGATGGCAGCACTTCTCATTTAGTCATTCCTGTGTTCTATTTTTTTCACTTGAGTCCTGAGAATGAAATTCAGTGATTTCAAGAGGTTGGAGTGGGGCAGGGGTGGGTTGGGGGGGTGGACCTGTCTTCGACTTGCTTCATACTCAGTCACTAATTCTAAGTGTTCCCCTCAGCATGCCGTCTCCATTCAAGTCCAGACCCTTAATCCTCCCATGGCTACATCACAGCAGTCACTGCCCTACTAGCTCCTAGGCTCACAAGCTATCCTGCTGAACTCTAACCTGAGAGTCTGGCGTGTTCTGTCCATTCCTGTTCTCTCAAGAACACTGTACACTTTTATTCATCTCTGTGTGTCTACAATCCTGTCCCTACTCGATCATCCTTTGGAAAGCCCCTTTCCACCTCTCAGGAGGTATTCCCTACAGCCCCATCTCTTGGCCACACTGCCAAACCCCTACAGAACTGAGCAAAACCTTAATACTTTTTTCAGATAGTTGAGTTTAGTGTACATTCATAATTCACTGTGTGCTCTTAAATTACATTGTAAGCTCTCTGATAGCAGGTACTTGAGCAAAACTTTCATTGTGTGTGCATGACGTATGTGGGGTGAACATGCTACACTGCATGTGGAGGTTGAGGACAGCTTCACGGATTTGCATCTACTCAGGTCACCAGGTTTGTGCAGCAAGTACCATTATCAGCTGAGCCAGCTTGTTGGCGGACAGGTACCTCTTACTGAGGTGTATGTACCCTGCAGCACATGGTAGGTATTTAAAACCTGATTAATTCTGCAGGTCTGTATATTGAGGTTGAGGTATTTCTGATGGATGACTAACGATCATTATCAAACTAACCAAGAATGCTATTACTGATCATATTAGATAAGATCAGAATTCAAAACAACCTCAACAAGTTTTAAGTAATAATCACAAAATGCACTTCAGTAGAGCACAAAGAAGAAAAACAATTTCTACAAAATGAAGTAGAAATGACTGAGTCCAAAGACACTGAAGAAAGCTAAGAGTCCTGGGGTTACCAGGTGAACCAAGATCATTATATAATATGCTTGGCTGTCCTGGAGGATGTTGCAAAATTCTGAAGTAAAATTATATTTTGTGGGTGGGAGGGGTGGGGGATGTTGAGACATAGTTTCTCCATATTTCCCTGGCTGTCCTGGACTCACTTTGTAGACCAGGCTGGCCTTGAACTCACAGAGATCTGCCTGCCTCTGCCTCCAAGTGCTGGGTTTAAAGGTGTACACCACCATGCCCAGCTCTGAGGTAAAATTCTTACTGTCTTTACATAACAGACCTCACAGGAATAATACAGAAGTTTCATTCTCCACAATTAACATATTTAGAGAACTTCAAAGTTTCAATGTAGAGAATAATTAGAACTTAGCCTAAAGAATGGAGATAATAAGAGGGAAAAGAAAAACAACTAAAAGAAAAGTACCTTCAGTATAGAAAATAATATATCTAGAAAATAAGCATCTATCACCAAGAAATAAAATTATTATAATACAAACCAGGCAGACCTAACAAAGGAAGAAATATAAGAATACTTCCCATAACAGAGGCTGAACTACCTGTCTTCAGAGGGTCCCAACAACCTCACATTTGACAGGTTGTGCTATTTCTGAAATCCCTTTCCCACTCACTATTCCCAACCCTACTTCCCAACTTAGAATAGCTCTATCTTCCCATGTGAATCTACTCCTCACCGCTCCTTTGAAAAAGTTTGAGATTCTCCTTTGGGTTCATTTGCTCCTGTAGTCCCAGGGCTGAGCTTCTTGCCCTCTCTTTCTTGGATACACCCCTGGGCTGGGGTTCCACTGACTCCTGCAGAACACTTAACTCCTGAGATGATTTCGGGGATGTCTTCTTGGAGTGCAGTTCCTGCCCCTTCACAGGGACTGTGACCTAGAAATAACCCCCCATTAATTGTCATGGTCATAACATGGGCATTCCCAGGGGAAATTATCTAAATATCCTCAAAGAGAGCATCCTCTGAGATAAGGCCAGAGTGTAGGGGTGGGGAGGTTAGGACAAACAAGTGTTTGTTTATTCCATTACCCATTAGCTTTGTGTGGCTGAAAGATCAGCCACACTACAGAAAGATCAAAGAGTACCCAAATACCGGCTGGAGAAAACTCCATTTCTTAAGAAACTGAAGTGAAAGACTTACTGTAATAAGAGCAGGCAAAGGTAAACCCAAATGGCATCTCTAGATAAGCCCTACCTGAAAAAGTATCCCTTCCAGGCCAGAAATACAAAGATTACCAAACCTCTTTCCGTCTGACTGATCTTACACTGCTGTGTATGTGTGTCTCTCCCCAGCCACACACTTCTGAACTCCCTCTCCTTCTCACCGGACGTCCAGGTCTTGCAGGCTCTCTTTCTAAATCTTCCACCAGTGTCACCGCCTCCTCTCCATTTTCTGGACATTGCTTCTGTACCCAGTTCTGGATCTCCCCAGGTAGCACTGTCAGGAACTGCTCTAGCACCAACAATTCTACAATTTGCTCCTTGGTTCGCACTTCTGGCCTTAGCCACCGACAGCAAAGTTCCCAGAGTTGGCTGAAAGCTTCCCGTGGCCCAGCCACCTCCTGATAATGGAATCTTCTGAAGCGCTGCCGTAAGCTTTCAGAGTTAGTGCCATTTCCTCTCAGAGTGGGTTTGGCCATCCTTGACAGCAGAAAGCAATTTTTCTCCGCTTAGTGCCTGGGATTTAGAACACTCACTATCTTCCCAAGCTCTTGGAGAAACAGCTGCAGTTGAGTCTCTCTCTAAGAGTTTCTTCCTAGAGCAGAGAGAAATGGTACTACCTCAGAAGGCCACTTGGAGCATGTGGAATATCAGGCCGGCTCTGGCAAGACTTTAAGCATGTAAAGATATTCCTCTGATAGTACCATTTCAGGACAGCAAATCAATGAGCAAGGGGGAAAAATAACCTTTCAAAAGCTGCATTTCTAAGTGACATCTAGAGCCCATTTTAATAACAAGCTATCATCTAACCCCAGGAAGTTAAGAGAATAAAAAAACCCGTCTGCTTTACTCCCACTTCACCTAAATCTGATCGTGTTTAGCGCCCCAGAACAAAGTTGTATAGTGAATTGGAACCACATAGGATGCCTGGCGACGGCGGACTCTAAAGCTAAGTCAACGTTTGGCTGAAGACAAAAGCCTCTGTCCAGCGGGTGGCGGCTAATCTCCCCCAGAACCTCCGCGGTTCTTCCAGAAGCCCCTGGTGTCCGCCCCGCCCCTGAACGCCAAACTAAGAATTTCCAACACGAACCAAAGTCAATGCTGAATGTTGGGTCTCTTGTTTGCTTCTCCTAGACGAAGTAAGAACTCAGTAGGAGTTCGGGAGCGACAGATGGGAAAGGTCACGGACCGGGGAAACTGACTTGGGCTTCTAAACTGAGGTGGACTTGGGGAAGTTACAGGAGTTAGCAAAGCGAGGGAACCCGAGGGGCGGCAGTGGTGGGTCTCCTCAGAAGAGGCCGGTGCTGGCCAGTGCTGCGAGTTCGTGGGTTTCGAGCGCTGCTCCACGGCGGCGGCAGCCAAGTTCCGGCCTCTTTGTTTTCTTCCCCTCCGGCCGGGTCACTCTGGGAGATGTCGTGCAGTCGGTCAAAATGCTACAGACCCTGCCAAGGCGTCCTGAGGACTCCCTCCGGCCCAGCCCTGGCTCGCGTCTCTCTCGACCAGCTCTGGTCAATTCACTTGGCATCCCTCTCCTTAGGCCAGCCTCACCCGTTCGGGTCAGGCCAGACCAGTGTCGCCCGCTACCAGCCGGAGTGCGGCTCTGAAGCCGGAAGTCCTAGCGGGCCACTCGGGGCACTCAGGGCGCATGCGCGATGGCACCGGAGCCTCCTGGCGGCTCCGCGGCAGGGGCGGGCGGTGGGCGCCTCGCAGCCCGCGCACTTCCGGGACGCGGCGCGCGGCCTGCGCGGGTTCAGGGCCAGCGATTCAGCTGGGTTGTGAGTGGGCGCCCGCAGGGG
>CAJQZJ010033726.1:291949-317669 GCA_907164525.1 Lophiomys imhausi
TCTCTCTCTCTCTCTCTCTCTCTCTCTCTCTCTCTCTCTCTCTCTCTGTGTGTGTGTGTCGGGGGGGGGCAAAGGACAACTTGTAGGAATCTCCTACTATCCAAAACTCAAACTCAGGTTGTCAGTCAGGCCTGGTGGTAAGCACCTTTACCCAGTGAGCCACCTTGCCAGCCCCTATCCCCTATCATGTGAATTTTTTACCCTAGGCTACCTATTTTAAGAAAAAGCAATTACATCTGGATAAGGAACACCACCTTGTAGTGGTGTAACAATACCTTGTTACAAGAATTACTAACTGGTAACAAGGAAAATTAAAGCCAAGTTAAACCATGGGTACCTTCAGGAAAGGAAATGGGAAAGAGAATATAAGCCATTTTAAGCCCCAAAGAACTTTGGCTGGTGATTAGCAGGCATCAGCCTTATTTATGACTGTCCTTCTTTTTGCAGGTTTCCCAGGACTTCCCATTTCTTCACCCCAGTGAGACTAGTGTTCTGAATCGACTCTGCCGACTTGGCACAGACTACATTCAATTCACTGAGTTCATTGAACAGTACACAGGCCATGTGCAGCAACAGGTGGGACACTATTCTCTGGATATGTGCTTCTGCAGAGCAAGAGTGCTATTAGACTCTCAATGAATTCACTGGTAAAGTAAATTAGGAATTATGAATCACTGGAAATGCTCAAGGGAAGGCAAGATCTCTGATTGATTTTCTTGGGTAATAACAAAAATTCTGTTCTCTATTCATGTGTCTTACATAGATTTTTGTCTTATATGACATAAGAATTCCTACTTCTTAAGTTCTAAAGGAAATCCTAATAGTGCCTTTTTTTTTAAGTAAACAACAGCAACAACATTGTGTGACAAATGAAGAATGAACAGAACAAAGGCTGGTTGTAAATCAGTCTGGTCCATGTCCATGTTATGAACATTTATTTCTCTTTAGAAACTTCAGACTCCTTTTTATATTCTGTGTAGCATCTTCTGGCTGACTACACTATACTTTCTAACCCCTGAACCTAAGCTTTTGTAAAACATCTGATGCTGAATTCTGTACTCTATGTACCTCTTCTTAGAGCCCAGTTACCCAGATCTCTACCTAGCCAGAGGGGCTGGTCATCTACCACAGCCTCTAGCTAACTGTTAATCATTACTTCCTCATATAAACTATGTGAGAAGTTTGTATGAAACTGACCAGATTCACTTGGCCCCTTCTTCCAAAGAACAAATAATAAAGACAAGCCCAGCTGCCTGGAAAGCAGCAGGAACCAACCAAACAACTTGAAGGATTCCTGAAAGACAAGCCATATTTTGAATAATTCTCAGTGAGAGTCTCACAACCCCCAGGTTGGCTGACTCACATTTTACTTTGAATTTTTTTTCATAATATATATATATATGAAAAAAAAATTTATATATATATTATATATATGAAAATATATATATATATATAATATTTATTACTTCAGGTTACATCTCCATCACAGTGTCCTCTTTTCCACCCCTCCCAGTCCCGCCCTCCCACCCTCTACCCCCATCCCTTCCACCCCACTCCTCTGGAGTGGAGTGTCCCTATATAACAGTCCCCTGCCCCAGTTCAGCAATCATATGAGGGCCAAGAGCCTCCTCTTACAACTGGGGGCCTACAAGGAAGCACCACTAGGGCAAAGTGTCTCATTGACAGGGAACAAAGTCTATGTTCCTGTTCCCTTTGGTGCATTGGTTGGCTGTACTATATGGCTAAAATCCGATTATAAGTGAATAGATGCCATGTGCATCCTTCTGTGTCTGGGTTAGCTCACTCAGGATGAGCTTCTCTAGTTCCATCCATGTGGCTGCAAATTATATGATTTCATTGTTTCTGATGGCTGAGTAGTATTCCATTGTGTAGATATATCACAGGTTTTTTTTATCCATTCCTCAGTTGAGGGACATCTAGGTTGTTTCCAGTTTCTAGCTATTACAAATAAGGCTGCTATAAACATAGATGAGGAAACTTCCTTGTGATTTGGTGAGGAATCATTTGGATGTATACCCAGAAGTGGTATGGCTGGGTCTTGAGGCAGAGCTATTCCAAGTTTTCTAAGATATCACCAGACTGATTTCCATAGTGGTTGTACAAGCCTACACTCCCACCAGCAATGGAGGAGTGTTTTGTTTTTCCAAGACAAGGTTTCTGTGTAACAAGCCCCGGCTGTCCTGGACTCATTTTGTAGACCAGGCTGGCCTACAAAGATCCACCTGCCTCTGCCTCCCAAGTGCTGGGATTGAAGGCATGCGCCACCACACCCATTGCTAAGAGATACTTTTATTTCATGTATATGAGGTTCCACTTGCTACATGTATGTGCACCATGTGCATGCATGCCTTGTTCCTGCCCAGGCCAGAATGTATTGGATCCCTCAGGAACTGGAATTACTAGTGGTTGTGAGCTACCGTGATGGGAAGCACCTTAAGACAGAAAGCCAATAACTCAGAATAGCTTCAGTAAGTCCCTAAAACCAGATTCACAGACCCCTGTCTCCAAAGCAGCCTGAAAGATGCAGAAACCAGCTTAGCTACCTAGAAAGAGGCTCAGGACACTCCAACCTGTTGAACTGCCTGCAGGCTGTGCAGTATGCTCTAGGTTCTCAGCTTTGTGAGCTGTCACCCTTGTTAGGATGGGGTTTGGTGATGCAGCTGTCTTTGACATTTCTGCTCCTATAAGTAACCCCTCACTCATATTCCTGTAACTAACCCAAATACAACTGATTGGTTTCCAAGTCAGACTTTGATGGTATCTGTACTTTGGTTCGTCATGGGCTCCCCATCTGGGGTGAGTAGAGGGTCTGTGTGTCTATGTATTGCATTTCCTCAGGAAAAAATCTTGTCTGATGCTAGGAACCAAACTCTACAATAAAAACCTTCCCCTTAACCATACCATTGAATGATCATGTCAGCTTTCCTTTACTGCGCCCCCTCACATACATTTTATCTTCAGTTGTTTTTCCTCTTCCACTTACTAAAACATTGCTTTGATAGAGAATTATTTAAACAAATTATAAGTACTACTAACAAAGGACAATGTCTTCTTCGGGTTTCAAATTCTGAGCTGTGAAGTTGATGTCTCATTGTTTATTTTCAGGATCACCATCCATCCCAGCAGGGCCAAGGTGGGCTACATGGGATCTACCTGAGGGCCTTCTGCACAGGGCTGGATTCAGTTTTGCAGCCTTATCGCCAAGCACTGCTTGACTTGGAACTAGAGGTGAGAAAGAGGTAATATAGGAAACATTATCTTTGGGGGATAGCAGATTAGAGCATGTTCTTGATTTGGAAGTGGCATTTGAAAAGGTCAGGTAGTTAAGAGTGAGCTATTTCCTGTGTAGCTGGAGAGTACAGTATTCAAAGTGGCTCCAGAGTGGGTTTGTAAGCGCCCTGGTTTTAGTTTATCTTCTGAAAAGTAAATCTGTAATCTATTAGTTCTGCAGAGTTTAAAACAAACACTGAGCTCATTGTCACATTCCTAGTTTATATAGAGCAAGTTAATTCAAGTTATTTTGTGTGGAGTTCTGATAACTGTGCTTTTATTACAGTTCCTGGCTGACCCACATCTCTCCATATCACATGTCAATTACTCCTTAGATCAGGTATGCCTTGGGATGCTAAAATGATGTGAAGTCTGTTGCTGTTTTTAGAATAATCCCAATTTATGGCACTATATTAAAATTTTTTCACCTAAGGTCAGAGCCCAGTAAATGTTTTTCATTTTATTACTGTGCTTTACTAGATGAGAACCATTTTCAGAGTGGCATGTGAGGAGTCTGCCTGTCATCCCAGTGCTCAGGAGGAAGGAGCTGCTCTAGTTTACAAGTGTTCTTCAGTGAGTTCTGGGCCAGCTAAACCACTAAACAACAAAAAGAGTTCCACATTTGATCATCTCCTAATAACATGTGAATATTCTCCCACTGTCATGGAGGTTGGCAGTGACACCAGACTTTAAAGTAATTCTGCCCTCCATTTGCCCATCTGCAGCCAACTCTGACATCAGGTTGCTTCAGGACACTAGATCTTGACTATTCTGTGGTACTGCAGTTTTAGCTTAGAAACAAAAACAAAAGTGTTTTTTTTTTGTTTTTTTTTTTTTTTTTTTTTTTTTGCTTTTCTTTTTTGAGACAGGGTTTCTCTGTGTAGCCCTGGCTCTCCTGGACTCACTCTGTAGACCAGGCTGGCCTCGAACTCACAGAGATCCACCTGCCTTTGCTGCCTAAGTGCTGGGATCAAAGGCGTCTGCACTTTTAATCTTGAGTTGATCTGTTATTAATCCTGTATTTGATTCATACCCTTAATTTTCTCTACTTTGCAGTTCCAGCTCCTTTTTCCCTTTGTGATGGTTGTAGCAGAGCAAATTAAAAGTCAAAAGGTGAGAAGTATGTTCTACTAAGCACCAGAGAAAATCTAATAATCAGTGCTTTTTTTTTTACAGTCTTTTCTGGAAGACACTGCTTGTAAAGGTTCTTACTTATTAATTCTGCATTATTCCTTTGCTTATCATACAAAGTGTCAGACATGCAAACATAAGATATTATGCTTTCTTTAAACACCTTGTGATTGAGAAAGTAGAGTATGTAGATCTGCCTAAGACTGTTGCTGAGGTTACAGGAAATACTGTGTGTGTTTGGAGTTGAGAGCAGGCTGTACTAAGATTTGGAGCCACTGGGTTTGAATATGACAGGAAAACTAGTTTTTGAAAGAAGGTGGTTTCCTGAGAGTTAGGAATCACTGGGCAAACTGGGCATGGTGGCACACACCTTTAACCCCAGCACTCGGGAGGCAGAGGCTAGCCTGGTCTACAAAGCGAGTCCAGGACAGCCAGGGCTACACAGAGAAACCCTGCCTCAAAAAACAAACAAAGAATCACTGAGCAAAACCCAACTTGTTCTATTCATTCTAGACACCGCTGTCACAGTTTCATCATACAGTGAACAGTTAAGAGTACCCCATGTCAGAAGATTATCTTCTCTGAGTCGAGTTAATATCTATGAGGAAAGAATGCTTAGAGATTTTATACCATAGGAATGTTTTCTTCTGTTTACCTATTACTGGACTAAGTAGACAAATGAACTAAGCATGCTCGCTCAGTTCTCCGTGTTTTCTGACCATTCTATCTGTGCCTTAGGTTATTATTTACAGCATAGCTAGCCGGTTGACTTACCTCTAGGTGCTTTCATATATGCTCAGGGTCACAGAGAGCAAGGTAAGTGACAGAGGCTGTGTAACTCAAAGACTTTTAACCATATCAGCCATTATGTTAAACTCTCAAAATGGGAGCAAACCTTCTACATGAATGGAGTTAGTAATGAGGCCACAGAATTCCATGTCTAGCTGCATATCTCAGTTGGCTTTCCCCTTCCATTGGCTACAGGAAGAATGGGGAGCATATAGAGGGACTTCGTTGAGTGACCCTACCTGGCCAGGTAGTGACAGAGAAACTAGTGTGCTAGTGCTCTACAGTTAGAAACTGAGGTGGTTGAGAGCTGGGCCAAGGGAAGAATGGGGACTGACTGCAAGTGTGCTCACCTAAGGGGACTGTTTTCAGAGTGAGGGAGTACTGTAAAGCTATATTAGAGTGATGGTTGTGTAATACTGTGAATTTACTAAAAGTTCTTAAACACACTTAAGAGAAACTGTGAATTTAAGACATACAAATTATACCTCAAAATGATTTATAAGAAAAGCCTGGAGGGCACAAAGACCTCCAATTAGGGGCAGGGTTCACACCTAATAAGTAGTCTGACTTGGGCCTTATCATTAAAGAAAGACTTTGCTTTTGAAATGTTAACTCTTCATGACTGTGGTTTCTTCAGTGAATTGGCTCTCAAACCAATGTGTATATTAAAGTATATTAACAAGCACCCGAGGTGCTCGTTAAACAATAGGTATGTGGGCTTTACTCCCAAAAATTGCAATTCTGTCACCTTCACAGGTTCCTTGGTTATTTATTTTTATTTATTTATTTTTTACTAATTTGGTATAAACTAGAGTCGTGTGAGAAAAGGAACCTCAATTGAGAAAACACCTCCATCAGATTACCTGTAGGCAAATCTATAGTACTTTTTCTTAATTAATGATTGATGTGGGAGGGCCCCACCCAATTCAGGCAGTGCCACCCTAGGCAGGTGGTCCTGGATGATAAAGCAGGCTGAGCCAGCCATGGGGTGGGTGGGGAGTAGGGAGCACCCATAAGCAACATTTCCACATGTCCTTTGCTTTGCTTCTTGCCTTGAGCTCCTGACCTTATTTGCTCTCGTGATTGCAACTTAGTGATATAAACTGTAAGCTGAAATTAAACCCTTTCCCCAGCAAGT
The DNA here is from genome assembly GCA_907164525.1 of Lophiomys imhausi. Lineage (NCBI taxonomy): Eukaryota > Metazoa > Chordata > Mammalia > Rodentia > Muridae > Lophiomys > Lophiomys imhausi. The sequence goes on from CAJQZJ010033726.1 coordinate 298,299, forward strand.
TGCTTTTAATCATGGTGTTTTGTCACATCATTAGAAACCTACCTTAGACAGCAGGTAACACTGATGCTGCTGAGCGATGGGAGTCTATCTTTGAGAAAAGGACCAGGTAGAAGTCTTGTGAGAGACTATGTCAGCCTTCTGTACTCTACTGTGCTTTCTTGGTGGATGGAGAATGTGTTTATGTAACCTAGATTGACAAGGCTATATTTTTCCACAGATTCATGGCTGTCAGATTCTGGAAACAGTTTACAAACATAGCTGTGGGGGGTTGCCTCCAGTTCGAAGCGCATTAGAAAAGTAAGTCATGGCTTCCATAAGTATTGGGAGTAGAGGTGGGAGTCAAGTGACTTGACTTGTCATGTTTTATTTTCAAGTCATACCAGGTGTATCTTTTTAATGTGTTCTTGGATTTGGTTTGCAAGTCTTTTCTTGAGCATTTTTGCATCTATACTTATAAGGGAAATTGGTCTCTAATGCTTTGTTGGATATTTATGTGGTTTGGGTATCAGGTAACTGGCTTTGTAAAAATTGGGTGGTGTTCCTTCTGTTTCTAATTTGTGGAGTAATGTCTATGGCCATACCACCCTGAACGCGCCCAATCTCGTCTAATTTGTGGAGTAATTTGAGGGGTAATGACATGAACTCTTCTTTGAAAGTCTGGTAGAATTCTGTGCTAAAACCATCTGTCCCTGGACTTTTATTGATTGGGTGACTTTTAATAACTGTATTTTACTAGGGGTTTTAGGTTTGTTTAAATTGTTTATCTGATCTTGTCTTAGTAAGTGTTATATATTGAGAAAATTATCCATTTGTATTTAGATTTCCCAATTTAATGGAGTATAAGATTTCCCAATTTAATGGAGTATAGGTTTTTAAACTATGTCCTTATGATTATTTGGATTTCCTCAGTGTCTGTTGTTATGTCCCCTTTTCATTAATGATTTTGTTAATTTGGACATTCTCTGCCTTTTATTTAATTTGGATAAGGGTTTGTAAATGTTACTGATTTTTCTCAAAGAACCAACTCTGTTTCAGTAAATCTTTGATTTATTGTTGTTTGTTTCTATTTCACCCTGAGTATGATTATTTTTTTTGTTTTGTTTTGTTTTTTTGTTTTTTTTTTCGAGACAGGGTTTCTCTTTGTAACAGCCCTGGCTGTCCTGGACTCACTTTGTAGACCAGGCTGGCCTCGAACTCACAGTGATCCGCCTGCCTCTGCCTCCCAAGTGCTGGGATTAAAGGCGTGCGCCACCACACCCGGCTTGTATGATTATTTTTTGCTGTCTACTTTTGAGTGTGATTTCTTCCTTTCGTTCTAAAGCTTTCAGGTGTACTGTTAAGCTACTAGTATGAGATCACTCCAGTTTTTTTTTTGGTTTTTCGAGACAGGGTTTCTCTGTATCCTTGGCTGTCCTGGACTCACTTTGTAGACCAGGCTGGCCTCGAACTCACAAAGATCCGCCTGCCTCTGCCTCCCAAGTGCTGGGATTAAAGGCGTGCGCCACCACCGCCCGGCCCAGTTTTTTAATGTAGGCATTTAGTGCTGTGAACTTGCCTCTTGGAACTGCCTTCATTGTGTCCCATAAGTTTGGATATGTTGTGTACTCATTCTCACTTAATTCTTGAAAGTCTTCCTTTCTTAATTTCTGTCTTGACTCATTTTTCATTCAGTAGAGAGTTGTTCTGTTTCTATGAGTTTATAGGCTTTACGTTGTTTCTGTTGTTTTGATACCTAGTTTTAATGCTTGGTGGTCAGATAGGATGCAGGATGTAGTTTCGGTTTTCTTGTATCTGTTAAGATTTGCTTTGTGGTCAATTTTGGATAAAGGAGATACTTAGAAGAAGGTGTACTCTTTTGTGTTTGGATGAAGTGTTCTATAAATATCTGTTAAGTCCATTTGGTTTAGAAAGTCAGTTAGCTCTAGTATTTTTCAGTTTGGTTTTTGCCTGGATGACCTGTCCAATGGTCAGAAAAGTTTGATTCCTTTTTCCTGATTAGATTCAGGTTAGACATTTTTAGCAAGAAGACAGGACAGGTGACATTTTTTCAGAAGGTTAGTTTATTCCATGATGCTGCTGTGGAGTTTGATAACTTGGTTTAGGCATTATTATCTGTCAGGTCTCTCTATTGCAGAGATACCGTTACTTCTTTGTGATGGGTATACCCTCTAGCCACCCTTCAAGACTGTCTCAATATCCATTCCCCCAACTTCCTTCCTGCATTTTATTTTGGTTTCTGCATTTTATTGAGTCATATGTTTTTCTGTCAATCTGGTATTCACATATTGAATCTTTTTCCCTATGCAGTTCCAAGAAGAAGAAAACAAATTTAAGGCTGTGTTAAGCAAAAAGTGGCTTCATTACATCCACTTACAGGAGACTCATTAGTTTTGAAACTTACACAAAGGACAAAAATAGTGGTTCTAAAAGAACATTTCCTGAGCTTAAACAACTATATAGAACAGAATGAACTTAAGTTTGTACTTACGTATGAAAGTTAATCTGTAAGCAAGTAAATTAGCAGTTATTTTTACCTTGTTTCCCCCCATGACTAACTAAACTCTCAAGCTTCTGTCTGTCCTGTCAGAATTTCAGCATGATCTCTGGCCGTGGTGAGTCTCAGTATTCTATACAGACTGGTAAGGCTCTTTCTTCCTTCTCTCCTCAGAATCCTGGCTGTATGCCATGGAGTCATGTATAAACAGCTCTCGGCCTGGATGCTGCATGGACTCCTCTTGGACCAGCATGAAGAGTTCTTCATCAAACAGGGTCCATCTTCTGGTAATATCAGTGCTCAGCCAGAAGAGGATGAGGAGGATCTGGGCATTGGAGGCCTGACAGGAAAACAACTGAGAGAATTGCAGGACCTGGTGAGGGCATAGCAGGAAGCCCAGGGCAGCCATCTGTCAAGAATACCTGCCAACCCTGGCTCATCACAGCCTAGCTGCCTTCCATGAGTGGATTAGTTAGAAACATTGGGCTTTCTCTAAACTAGTTAGAGACTACAAAATAGAAATGGATTTTGAAATCCTTGTTTCTCCTTTCAACATTACATGCATTTACAAGTTTAGTGATAAGCTTTTTGGTTTTTGGTTTTGTTTTTTGAGACAGTTTCTCTGTATAGCCCTGGCTGTCCTAGAACTCACTCTGTAGACCAGGCTGGCCTTGAAATCACAGGGATCCACCTGTCTCTGGTTCCTGAGTACTGGGAAGTACCATGCCCGGCCTGGTGATAAGTTTTATCTCTGCAAATATGAGCGACCCTATAGCTTTTCATGTAATTTGGTTTACCAATATACTCCTCAAAGGCTTGTCCACATTCATTTGTTCATCCATTGCCTCATTTATCTTGTTGTATTCATCGACTGTCTGTTGGTTTCAGGGCACTCTTATAAGTGCCCAACTACACAGACAAATATATTTCTTATCCTTAAGAAGCTTATAATTTGATGGAAAATAGAGAAAATTAAGCAGTTACATTAAATTATACGAGATGCACTGCATAAGAGTGCAGCTGTTTTTGAATTGTCTGGAAGTGCAGCTTTATAACAAGACAAGCCATTTCAGTGGAATGTATTTCTAAATTTGCAAATTTTGGTAGGACAAGTCATGGCATGTCCAGGGATTGTGGATAATGGTAGTGGTTATGAAGGACACGGCTTGTTGGAAGAACCATTTGAATTTAGTCAGTAAAGCCAAAGCATATGGTGTGCATGGAAGAGTCAGGAAGGTGGCAGTAGATAAAGGTGCTGAGTGGAACAGAGGCAAAATCCTGAGGGCCTCTGTGAACAAAAAGAAAGAGCTAAGTACCATTGGATAATTCCAGGCAAGGAATAACAGGAGATGTTATGATAGGTCATTTTAGGTGCAATGTGGGAACTTTTTTTTCCCTCCGAGACAAGCTTTCTCTGTGTAACAAACTCCTGGCTGTCCTGGACTCTCTTTGTAGACCAGGATAGCCTTGAATTCACAGAGATCCACCTGACCCTGCCTCCCAAGTGCTGGGATAAAAGGCATGTGCCACCACACCTGGCTGGGAACCATTTCTTAAAATCTAAGATCAGGAAGCTAGGCATGCTGGTGCATGTCTGTGATCTCAGAAAAGACAGAGCACCATTAGTTCAAGGCCAGGCTGGCCGTCAGAATGAGACTGACGTCCCCCTGTTCCAAATAACAACAAAAAGATAGATGTGATAGTGCATGCCAGGAATCCAAACACCCAGGAATCAGAGGCAGAATTATTATCCCAAGTTTGAAGCTGCCCTGGTCTACATAGGGAGTTCTAAGCCAGCCTGAGCTACAGAGTGAGACTCCAAAACGAAAACAAAAATCAAGAGTAGTGACAAATAGAACAGTTAATAGTGTTAGGGATTCTTAGGTGAAAAATAATGATTCCAAGATAGTAATAGTGAATTTGAAGGCAAGTACAGAAGCTTGAGAGATGTTTAGAAATAGAATCAATAGCCCTTTAGGGATTGGCTATGCATCAAGAGAGAAATTTTGTCTGTAGCAGTTAGGCACTAGGTAATGACAGGGAATATGTATTGCTGGTGTTTGTTGTGGTGGGCTTCAAACCTGAGGCTAAATAAGTATTCTATGTCTGAACTATATTCCCAACTCAAGCTCTTATATGGGATTTATTAAGTTTAGGGAGACTGTGGAAAATGTTCAGTGGGCCGAGCCTGGCTGACACACAGTGCACACATACACACACAAAGGTAAATAAGGAAGAACTCAGCTTTCCACCATGCCACTACTTTCCATGAAAATGGAGTACATTTCCAAAGCTGCTGATTTAAGAATTGTGTAACTACAGATTTACACCCTGCTTACCAATAACATAGATCATGGGTTGGGGGAGTTAAGACCTGACTTAACCTGATGGGTTATTTCCTTGACTAGCGCCTAATTGAGGAGGAGAACATGCTGGCCCCATCTCTGAAGCAGTTTTCCCTGCGGGTGGAGATTCTACCATCCTACATTCCAGTGAGAGTTGCTGAAAAAATCCTCTTTGTTGGAGAATCTGTCCAGATGTTTGAGAATCAAAATGTGAACCTGACAAGGAAAGGTAAGAATCCCCTTGTTCTGTTGGCCACATCCTCAGAGGCTCTTCTTCTGCAACCCTGGCCCAAAGCACGCTGGTTAGAGTGGCTGGTGACAGTGATGACCTGCCACAGCAAAACAGCTCTGATAGATTTGCCTGGGCACCTGTGGCCTATCCACCCTGTCTGCCCTGACTCCTGTCTGACGATAGTGCCTTCATACTCCACAGGGTCCATCTTGAAGAACCAGGAGGATACTTTCGCTGCTGAGCTCCATCGGCTCAAGCAGCAGCCACTCTTCAGCCTGGTAGACTTTGAGCAGGTGGTAGATCGGATTCGTAGCACTGTGGCTGAGGTCTGTCTTCTATCTTATATTGTTCCAGAAAAAATGAGTTTAGAAATGGTTAAAGGACAAGAAGGAGAAAGAAAGCGAAAGAGATATCTATGGGTTGGAGAGATTGCTTAGTGGCTAAGAGCAGTGGATTTGATCCAGGTTCGATCCCAGGATCCACATGGTGGCTTACAACCATCTGTAATTCCAGTTCCAGAAGACCCAGTGCCCTCTTCTCACTTCCAAAGGCACTAGGGCAGGCATGTTGATACAGACAATTATTTAGGCAAACACCATCACACATAGAAGATAAGTAAGTAAAAGAACTGCTTTTCAGATAGAAGTAGAATTAACCCTGCCATGGGTGAATTTTAATTAGTTAATTTAGTTGACTAAAAGGGAAGTGTTAGTTTAATTTCTAACGTGCTCTCTGTGTGTGTCTGTTTGGCTTGTGTTTTAATATCGAGCATACATTTTCACTTCTATATGGGAATCTTAGAAGGAAAGCCAAGCAGACAGGATTGGTGGTCCTGGCCCTTGAGACAAGTGGGGAGATTGAGCAAGGCTCCTGGGTGCTCGTACTTCTTGAGCTGAGGGTGCTGATATTGCTGTGTTCATTGTGGATGTCAAGATGTGCGCTTATGATGTGTACATTTTCTGTATATATGTCACTACTTTGACAAGAAGACTTAAAAATTTTTTGCCTATGTAAGTTTTTTGTTTTAACTGTATATTCATTTGTTTGTTGTTTATATGGAGAAATAGTATTGCGATTTATCACTGGCTAATCTTACACATTCCCCTTTAACTCTGGGGTACTAACAGTTTGATTCTATAATAATTTTTTAATGTACTAAAGATGAAATCATCTGAAAATAAGTGTTTTACAACATTTCTTCCAATATTAACCACCCCCATACATTGTTCCTTCTTTTTGACTAGAATCTCTAGTGACACATTAGACAGCTGGGCTTTGTTTGTATGAATTGTGTCAGACAGTAGAAGTAATAATGGGTGTCTCTCATTTCTTGACTCCCAGAGATGTAGAGTTTCTGCATTACTATGACATTATCTGCAGGCTTCTAGAACATTTCGTTTACTTTAGTAAAGTATTTGCATCCTCGTTGACTGAGTTTTCATCTTAAGTGATGTTCAGCTTTACCAGCTGCCTGAGTTATTGAAGGGGAGTGTTCTTGCTTTGGATCCATTTTTCTCTTTCTTAAGGTTTTTGGATCTGTTTACATTACTTAAGTGAGACTATTGGCTTTTTGTCTCTCTGTCTTGTTCTTGGGTAGTTTTAGAATAAAAATTACATAAGCCTTATAAATTGGACTAGGTAGCTGCTTTGGTTCCTTTTTTTGTTTTTTGTTAACAAACAGTTTATATTAGTAGTTGTTGCTTAAAATTTTGAACTTACCTAAAAAGTGATCTACGCTAGGCTTTCTTCAGGAAGAAAAACTTTACACGTTGAGTATGTTTAAAACTAAATTACCGCCGGGCGGTGGTGGCGCACGCCTTTAATCCCAGCACTTGGGAGGCAGAGGCAGGCGGATCTTTGCGAGTTCGAGGCCAGCCTGGTCTACAAATTGAGTCCAGGACAGCCAGGGCTACACAGAGAAACCCTGTCTCGAAAAACCAAAAAAAAAAAAAAAAACTAAATTACCATAAAATTTCTTCTTGTAATAGTTTTGATACTATGTAGTTTAGGAACCTAACTATTTTAGTAGATTTAATTTTTTAAAATACTTGCTTGTCTGTAATTATGTTTTGTTTGTTTACTTGAATTTTATCAATTAAAAATTATTTTGTAGCCGGGTGTGGTGGCGCACATCTTTAATCCCAGCACTTGGAAGGCAAAAGCAGGAGAATCTGTGAATTCGAGGCCAGCCTGGTCTACAGAACAGCCAGAGCTACACAGAGAAGCCCTGTCTCGAAAAAAAAACAAAAAAATTTTGTGCCTGTGTGTGGTATATGTACGTATGTTACATGTATATTGCGCACCAGAGGTCAGCTTCAGCTCTCTTTTCCATTTTCACTCTCTGCGTTACTTTTTAGGACAGCGTCTCTCACTGAACCTAGACCTCACCGTTGTGTTAGACTGGCTGACCAGTGAGCCCCACGATCTACCTGCCTAGTTGTCTCCCAGCACTGGGTCACGGGCACAAGCCACTGTCCCAATTTGCCATAGGTGCTGGAGATCTGAACTCAGGTCCTTGTGCTTGCTTAAAAAGCTCTTTCTTCACTGAGTGACTCACCAGCCCTAGTTTTTCTCATTATTGTTTAGTCTTGTTAGGCTTTCAGTAAGATTAATAAACTAATTAGAACCAGCTTTTTTCCCCTTAATTTTTATTTATTTTTTTTAAAGATTTATTTTATTTATTTTATGCATATGTGTGCTCTATCTGCATGTACACCTGCATTCCAGAAGAGGGCACCAGATCACATTGTGGATAGTTGTGAGCCACCATGTGGTTGCTTGGAATTGAACTCAGGACCTTTGGAAGAGCACTAGGCAGTGCTCTTAACCGCTGAGCCATCTCTCCAGCCCCTCCCCTTAATTTTTAATAGGTCATTTTTACTTGTCTTTCTGGTTTTCTTCTATCTTATTTTAGTATTAAAACATACTACTTATACATAAAAAATATAAATTATATATAAATGGAAAATTATGTAATATTTCAATGTATATATAAGTTACAGGATTTTTTTTTTTAAGATTTATTTAACATATGAGAACTCTATCTGTATGTATCCCTGCATGCCAGAAGAGGGCACCAGATCTCATTATAGATGGTTGTGAGCCACCATGTGGTTGCTGGGAACTGAACTCAGGACCTCTGGAAGAGCAGACAGTGCTCTTACCTCTGAGCCATCTCTCCAGCCCAGGATTTTTTTTTTACATGTATGAGTGTTAAGCCTGCATGTGTATCTGTGGATCACATGCCTGACTGGTACCCTTGGAGGCCAGATGAAAGTGCCAGATTCCCTAGAATTGGAGTTCCATATGGTTGGTGAGCTACCTTGTAGGTGCTGGGAATCAAACCCAGGTCCACTGGAAGAGCAGCCAGTGCTCTTAACTGATAGGCCATCTCTGCAGTTCTTAAAAAAAAAAAAAATGGGATCACTGCATAAGCAAAGCTGGTCTGGAAATCCGTGGTCATCTTCCTGCTACAGTCTTCCTGGTGCTGGACTGACAGGCATGCACCACTAAGCCCAGCTCTGTTTTCCCTTTTATAAGTCACCAACTAATAGACTTTTAGCCGATGCATTTTCTGTATATCCTGAGGTAACCAAATGTTTTTTCTCTTAACTTTAATGTAGTAACTTACACTCACGCTTTTTGAGACAGGGTCTCATTATGTAGAGACTCTTCCTGTCCTGGACTCACTATTGTAGACCAGACTGGCCTTGAACTCACAAATATCCTCCTACCTCTGCTTCTCAAGTGCTGGAATTTAAGGCATGAGCCACCACACTTGGCTACATTCATGGTTTTTAAAAAGCTGATTGAAACAAAATTCACATAAATATTTAACATTGTAGCTATTTAAAAATGATATTTAATCCAGTGGTTTTTAATTTCATAAAGTTAAGTATGCAAATATTACCATTAATTTCAGGACATTTTTATCTTACATAGGTTTGGTTTTGTTTCTGTTTAAAACTATCTGTTCAATACTAGAGTTAGCTGAGCTCAGGTTGACTGTAATGAACTTTTATGTTTTTGGGTTTTTTTTTTTTTTATCTAATCACAGCACCTCTGGAAGCTAATGGTTGAAGAGTCAGATTTACTGGGTCAGCTAAAGGTAATAACTGATACTCTTTTAAATCTTGAAATGATTCTGAAAAGCACTCTTGCCTAGACTTCCACAGTAAACTCATTTGTTCTTACTCGGGAGGAAAATATATTTTATGCTACAAATCTTCTGTACTCTTAAAGATTCAAGTTTACTTTCTTCTGTTGTGATCTAAATACCATCGAACAGAGTCCTACTCTTTGAGGGGCTGCTCTGTATGTATCTTTAAAATGCCAAGCCTGTGTCCTTCAGACTGATAGCATCAGCCTGTAGTGTCTAATTCCCTCAGGGTAGTAAGTGCTTCCAGGCTCTAATTTACTGAATTATACATTGAAATTCTTTCCTCAGATCATTAAAGATTTTTACCTTCTGGGACGAGGAGAACTGTTCCAGGCCTTCATTGACACAGCTCAACACATGTTAAAAACACCACCCACTACAGTAACAGAGCATGGTAATTGCCCTAGGGCCCTGGGAGTAAACAGTTTGCTCAATGTTTCTTGGCTGCTGTGTGTGCATGTTTGCCTGCAGACACCAGAAGAGGGAGACCTTGAGTCACAGGCATCTGCAAGCTGCCATGTGGGTGCTTGGAAGGGACTCTGGGTTCTCTACAAGAGCAGCCAGTGCTCTTAACTACCAGTGCTCCCGCCCTCAGTGCCTATTTTTATCTTGTAAATAATGGAAACTTCAGAAAGCCTAGTTAGAAAATAATTTGCAGTTATATCTTAAGCTCCCTTATGCTTGGGATATAATTGGGTCTCAGAACAACTAAAGCAAAGGATTTCAGTACTATTAAGACTCTTCTCCTTATCTTTGATGACCCCCCAAGATCTCAGTAACCACCCAGCCTGATCTTTGTGGCAGCAAATTAAAGAAGCCTAGTGAAGTGCTTTGTTCTAATCAGCCCTCCCCAGGTCACACGGCTGTCAGGGTACCAATGAAGAAATCAGGCATTAGGATGTGCCAAAGGCCAAGTTGGAACTCCGTGGCCAGTTTAATGGCCACTCCCATCCAAGCACAAGAAGAGAGTACAGTAAGGATCTGAGCCAAGGAAAAAAAATGGGAGAGAAAAATGAAGAGCAGCTGGGCGGTGGTGGCGCACGCCTTTAATCCCAGCACTTGGGAGGCAGAGGCAGGCGGATCTCTGTGAGTTCGAAGCCAGCCTGATCTACAAAGAGAGTCCAGGACAGCCAGAGCTGTTACACAGAGAAACCCTGTCTCGAAAAACCAAAAAAAAAAAAAAAAATGAAGAGCTATTGTTTTCTAGTGTAGTGTAGTGTGCTTAATGGTAACTTTTGTTGCAGATACCAGAAAACCCAGTTCAGGCTCACTTAAGCAAATAAAATAAGGAAAGATAGAACCTATTGTTTCTCATAATGGAAAAATCTCAGAGATGTGATAGTTTTAGGTAAAACCTAATTACCTTTTCAGTTTTCCACCTTTGTCTTTCTTCTCAGCAAGCAGAACAGGCCCTAGCAAGATCTATGTCACTAAAACTGGTCTCAGAAGAGGTTCGTTGAGAGTCTGAACAGAGCCTTTGTGTTGGTCTGGATCAGATCAAGTCTGTAAACAAAACAGCCAAAGGTCAGCTGTCATAACCCATTTGATTATGCTGCACCCCCAAGAATTGGGGACAATTCTTGCCAGCCCCACTGACACTACAGGAACTGTACTGAGCAGAGATCATTCTCTCGGGATTGTTAATAACAAGGACAAGGAAGATTTAATGCTGGTCAGACAAAAGGCACGGAGGCCCTGACCCTAGCCCAAACCCTGTTGCTCTCATTTACTCTTTCTTGCAGATGTGAATGTGGCCTTTCAACAGTCAGCACACAAGGTGTTGCTAGATGACGACAGCCTTCTCCCTCTGTTGCACTTGACAATTGAGTGTCATGGGAAGGATCACAAAGGTCTGCTATTCTCTGATTGCCTCCTCTCCCCGTCCTCCTGCTGTCATCATTACCCCTCCACAGAAACTGGACAGTTTCAGACCTTAGAAATCACCTAGTCTAGTACTCTGATTTTGTACAGCTACAAGTGTAATTCCAGAAAGGTTGAGGTGCTCTGTCCAAGGGTGGTTTTGAGATTGCATCTATGTCTTTCTCTAAAACACTTCAGGAGAAGCCCTCACAGATGTCTCCTCTCTCTACCTTTATTGCCTCTCAGCGCTGCTTTTCAGCACCACTGGTCTCATTTTATGTGTGTAATTCATCTTATCTTTCTTGTTCTAATTAACCAAGTTTTTTTTTTATTATTATCTTCTTAACTGTAGGAGATGCCACCCAGCCAAGAGAAGTGCCTTCTCGGGAAACATCCCCCCCGGGAAGCCCCTGCTTCCGGCTGGGCTGCTCTAGGTCTTTCCTACAAAGTACAGTGGCCACTGCACATTCTCTTCACCCCAGCTGTCTTGGAAAAGTGAGTATGTCTGAGTTTTTTCTAAGTAAACATTACCCACCTTACATCCAAGGGAAGAACTGAACAGGAATCATATTGTAGAAGCAAGTCCAGCTGGTTTCTGCACTACTAGGCCAGAGGTTGCAGACTTGCCTGTCTTCAGGAGCTACAGAGGGGTTCTAGTTTGTTTTCTCTTGCTCTGAAAAAGACTATAATAAGAAGCACCTTGGGAAGAAAGGACATATTTGGTGTATATGTGCAGAAACTCCAAAACTTGGCTACTCACAGATGCCCACAGTCCATTCACCTCCTCATTTTGAGGGTTTTTAAATATTTAAAATTGCTTAAAAATGAATGCTTTTAACATTTAATTAAAATATTTACTATTTTGGTATTTATGGTAAAATATTTTAATGTTTAAAAATTATTTCAATACTTTAAAAGTACTTTTAATATTTGTTTGTGTGCATGTGTGATGTATATGGGGTGTGATGTGAGTGGCTGCAGGGTTAAAAGAGGACATTGGATGTCCTCTCTCATGCTCCAGCTTATTCCCTTGTGACAGGCTCTCTTACTGAAGTTTAATTATTTTTTTGTACAACTGAAACTCATTTCACTTTCTCTGCTATATAATTTACTACATAAATACGCTATTCTCGCCACCCTTCTAGCCTGGAGAGGTGACAGAGGAATCCCTGTGTCTGTTGTGTGGAGGGGTGTTGGAGTAAGGTCTGTATCTCACTGACACTTCTGCCGTAGATACAATGTTGTTTTCAAGTACTTACTCAGCGTGCGCCGTGTCCAAGCTGAACTACAGCACTGCTGGGCTCTCCAGATGCAGCGCAAGCACCTCAAATCTAACCAGACGGATGCAGTCAAGTGGCGCCTAAGAAACCACATGGCCTTCTTGGTAGATAATCTTCAGTACTATCTCCAGGTGTGTTCTGAGTGATTCATGGAAGAGGTGGGAAAAGAAGCCAAGAAAGCACTGAGAAAGGTCTGCAGTTCTATATTTGGTAAAAATGCTACAGTTGGAGAAAACTGTGTTTACATCACTAGATATGTTGCTTAGCATGGAAATCCATGGATACAGGGAATTAGTCAGGATACTGGTTGCTGACTTGCCCCTTTGTGTTTGTCAGACACTCTGGAATTCTCAGACATGTCCAAACCTTTTCACACTGTGGCATGACATCATTTACAAAGTTCACATCCAAGAACCAAGCAACCACCACTACTCCCCAACACCAAAAAAAGAATCTCATAATCTTTCTGTAATTTTGTGTTACTCCTTGGCTACATGTTGGACAAGCCTGCTGTTACTAAGTCATTTAGTGGAAGGGACACAAAGCATGAGTGGATCACACTGGGGTAAGAGAAAGTGGTCTGGAAAGACATTTGAAGCTATTAAGAATTACCCATGCAGATTGAAAGATAGTTTAGCAGTAAAGAGCACTCACTGAACTTGCAGAGGACTTGGGTTTCTGTCCTAGCACCCACATAGTGGCTCATAACCACCCGTAACTCTAGTCTCAAAGGATCTGACACCCTCTTCTAACCTCTGTGGGCACCAGGTATGCATGTGGTGCACAGTCACACATGCAAACAAAACACATTTTAAAAAAAAAATTACACAATTGTGACTAGGAATGTAGCTCAGTTGGTACAGTACTTACACAGTGTACTCTAGTGGAGTTTGAGCCCCAGCACTGCAAAAGGTCAGGAGTGGTGGCATTAGCTGTAATCCCAACACTTGAGAGGTAGAAGCAGGAGGATCAGAAGTTCAAGGTCATCCTTAGCTACACAGTGAGCTTGAGGCCAGCCTGGGCTACATGAGAACCTGTCTCAAAAATAGAAATTATACAACCAGTCATGTTGATACACAACTATAACATCCATACTGGGATGTGCCAGGAAGGAGAATTGCAAAGCTTGGGCTGCAGCAAGATACTGTGACAAAAGAAACAAATGGGAAGAAATATAGTACAGCACTACAGCCTCCCCTCATGTACACAGCTCCTGAGCAACACACACACACACACACTCTACAAGGCTCAGCAATTGAAACAAGTCACTGCTCAGCCTCAAGTGGCTACAAGAAAGATGAGGGCTAGTGAGATCACTTAGTGAGTAAGGGCTGGAGCCACCAAGCCTGGTGACCTGGGACCTGACATGCTATGAGACTCTGCAACAGACCCTAGAAAGTTGTCCTTTGCCCCACACATTCTGTGACATAAACAATTCACACACACACCCCAACATAAAAGGTGAGAGCACTCAGGATGTGCCAGGTGCTAAAAAAAAAAACAAAATTATCTGTCTATCAGGTAGATGTGCTGGAGTCTCAGTTCTCACAGCTGCTTCATCAGATCAATTCTACCAGAGACTTTGAAAGCATCCGATTGGCGCATGATCACTTCCTAAGCAATTTGCTGGCCCAGTCCTTTATTTTGCTGAAACCCGTAAGTAGGAGTGGTTGGTTTCCTAGCCAATATTAATATGTTCCTTTATGCTCTTAGAAATGGCAAGGTATGAAACTGTTATTAAACACATGTTCAATTCCATTTTTATGTTTTTGACAAAGCAAAACAAAAAGGCAGTGTTAAAAGAGAACGGAAATGTTTAGGGGATGGTGGACAATAATAGATAAAAGAACTATGTATTTAACCCCTCGGAGAAATGACTTACAGAAATTCAGAAATCTCCCTCACTCTACAGGAAAACAACAGAACTCTCTTTCTTAGAAAGCTGTTGGACTAGGATCAGCCAGTCATTTGAAAGTTGTTTTCATAGTTGTCTGTCACTATGGTGTATTTCTACACAACTACACACACTTAGCATCTCTGTGGCAGCTTCTCAACCTTGACTACACTGGAATCATCTGTAACCTTATGAAAATCTAAGGCCAGAGAACACTTAAGTCAGACAGGTAGACTGGGGTCTAGCCACCAATACCCGCAAGCACACAAGTTGGTTCAAATCCCAGGATGAAAAGTGAGAGACTGAAATAACCCCTATGTAGTGTTTATACTTTAATAATCTCTTCAGCAAGCAGGTTGTACTGCTCAGGGCACCAACTGTAAATGCTATGGGCTGCTTTTTGCTCTGGTATTTGGGACTATTACTTGCTACATCAAGGAAGCTGCCCCTCTAAAGGGTCTGTGAATTGAAAACCACTGCAGTAGTAGGCCCTGTTCTTTCATGATATGGGTGTGTCCCTGAGGAAAAGCACGACATCAGAACAGTTCATAACTGAAGTCTTTATTGAGTGCTTACTGTATGCAAGGCACTGGGGATACAAAGAGGTATAAGTCATGGCTCTGCCCTTCAGGAGCTCACAATCTAGTTGGAGAACAAGACATGTACATACAAAGGTCAGCAACAGCACAGGTAACCTGGACAAGTGCCAATGGACAACACAGATACTACAGTAGAGAAGGGTGGAGCTCACTAAAGGCTGCAGTGGGAAGGAGCATTTCAGAGAATGGGGCTTCAACTGTTATTAAAGAGAAGAGAAATCCCAGGGAAGAACACCCATAGCTCAAAGGCAAGAGCGCACTCAGAGGTCTAAGGAATGGTGATGAGTTAATGGTGACTAGAGCTTCTGTGCAGAGAAGAATGCATGTGACTTGGGAGGGCCAGACAGCACTGAAGGTGGTGGTGTCTACCGAGTTCAGACATGGGAAGCCAGCGGTTCCCCAAACCTTGATTTCTCAGAGGCTTCTTCATTTCTTAATGCCAGCTATATTTTTGGGTAGGTGTTTCACTGCCTGAATGAAATCCTAGATCTCTGTCACAGTTTTTGTTCACTGGTCAGTCAGAACCTGGGTCCACTGGATGAGCGAGGAGCTGCCCAGCTGAGCATTCTCGTGAAGGTGAGTCTGCCTAGCCACTGGAAATACGTCTCCCCACCCCCACCCCCACCCCATGGAGCAAGCAGTCTTTGCTCTGAGTCAATAAAACTGTTTCCCAGAACAGACACTGAAATAATAAGATAAATGATAAAAGCGTTGGTATCAGTGAGTTTTGAAGATGATTAATGTGCTACCTCAGTGTTCAGAAATAGTTCAGCCCTGAATAGTTTATTCAGCCCACCAAGTATGCATTGGCTTTGTGCTCATTTTCTCACATCCCACTTCCTTCCCTGAACCAGCCTCCTATCTCACTTGTAATTATAATCTGAATATATCTCCTTGTAACAAAGCAAGCTCACTGCAATCCTAGCATGTGATACAATATAGTAATCTGAAATGAGCTATTAAATTTCTACTAATGAGGAAGTACTTTCATAGAAGTCGTGCATTTTATGGACATGACACTAACAAGTCGGTCATTTTAGGAGGTAATTGATTGAAATGGGAATGTGGGAAGGGAAGGCCAAGTGTTTCCAAAGAAGCCTAGGCACCAGCACTCTGCATGGGCAGTGACAGCTTGTCTCTCTCAACAGGGTTTTAGTCGCCAGTCTTCACTCCTGTTCAAGATTCTTTCTAGTGTTCGGAATCACCAGATCAACTCCGATTTGGCTCAATTACTGCTCCGGCTAGATTATAATAAATATTATACTCAGGCTGGTGGAACTCTAGGAAGGTAGGAATAATCCTTGAGAGACTCAAGAATTTGGGGAGGTGGTTAATGAATTGTAGAAGTCCAAAATACAACTTATGCCATCATCTCTAAGTGCCCTCATTTATAATAAGCAAGGCTCAGAGATACAGGAAGGTGTGTGTGTTGGGGGAGTGGTGATTATATTCCATAATTTTGCTGGAATTTATTTTCTGGAAAAAGCATCAGCATAGTAAAATACTGCAACCAAGGGTAAGCTCTGTGTTAGGTTAGGTACTGCCTCCTTAAGTCTAATAATGAAATCCACTGGTAGTTGGCTTCTCAGAGATCTGTGTCATACCATTCTATTGCCCTCCATTGCCCTTCTTCCTCTCTAAGATGTACACAAACTTTTTCTAACTAGTTTTAGCAGAAGCCAAACATCTTTATCAAGGTGTTAGCTATATCTCAGATCGCCCTGCTTCTTTGGAAAGCATGACACTTAACAAACTTTTTTTCTTTTATAGTTTTGGGATGTGAAAACTCTAGTTCATAAAATGAAGTCACAGTCAGTCCTGACAACTTCTGATGTCTGTAACAAACCTCTCTAGTCATTCATCAAATGCCTGAAGACTGGTGAAAAGAAAGTGTGCCTGGACCTTTTCTTCTAGAAGCAGTCCAGAGGTATAAATCCTTCCTAAGATTCCTGTAGGGGAACTGGGGTCAGCTGTCCCTCTGCTGACCACATGACAGCTGTTAGGTGGGTTCATTTGTACAACAGTGCTGTATTAAACATTTATTATGTCCTTATGGAAGATACCACAATAAACAATGGGGATCAATAAAATATTTTTAGATTTGGCTCATATGTAAGAAAAGAATAATGGTTATCAATAGGTCAGCTTCTAGATGTTACCAACAAATTAGTAAACACTTAAGATACGATGTAGCCCTTTCCCTTTTTCTCTGCCTTGTAATTTATAACTATACAGATTATCTTTAGCCTTCACAAATTTAAGATTTGAGAGCCTCCCTCCTTTAAGGATACTCAGAAACTGATGTGAGGAATTCAGCCAGTGGGTTCTTATTCTTCCAGACTGGTAAAAGGACAATTCTAACTAAAGATGAGAGAGGTCAAATTGTTCAGATTTTAGAAACTGAGAATTGCAACCCAGTTTTTCATACCTTGACAAACCATGGGTTGAGGTCTGATAGCCTAGACACCACTGGCAGTCACTCATGCTCGTATCAGAATAAACAAAGGAAATACTTCCTTAACACCCTTTCCCTCCAAGCTAGACAACTATGCAGTGTTCAGGCTCAGTTTGTAGTCATGGAATCTTCTCTTCATCTACATTTTCGGCCTACTATTAAAGCCTGGGCCATGTACTTGTTAACTAGAGAGAATCCCTTCCATTGTTACCTCTAGGAGCAAGGCTGACAGATAATGGCCTGCTGCTTGTTTTTGTAAATAAAATATTATTCAAACACCCACACATACTCATTACCTATTGTCTCTGATTGCTCTCAGCTCCCAGCAAGACAAGGAGTTGTGACAGACCAAGTGACCACAAAACCTAAAGTGCTTACTGTTTGGCTCTAGAGAATGAGAGGCTGTCCGTTAACAGGGATGATGTTGAGTGTGAGGAAGGAATAGCTTCCAGCAGCTATGACAATTAACTTATTTTACAGAAAACCATCCTGTCAATTGTATAGTCCATATCCATTCATAGCAACTGGTTATTTTCCTTTTCTTCACCTCTGAGTACCATAGGTCAGCTGTTAATAAGCTCAAGTCTTAATGATCTTGATACCCAGAGCTGTCACCAGTCCCATTCTACTTTAGAACTACTGTCCATCTAGGCCCTCACCTAGAAAACTAAAAAAGCTTTAAACTGAGTTTTTAGAAGGATTATATTTTAGACAGCCTAGGATAACCTTTGACACTGACAGTAGTGTCACAGAATAAAGTTCATTCCTACATTTTTATCTCCCTTTGTTTGCTGTACTGCTGGAAAACTTCAGAGAGGATCCTATGTTTACCATGTTCTGAGATTAAGCTCAAAGAAACAGATGAAGAAACCCCAGTTACTACAACCAAAGATTCAAGATTTATTTTATCATAAAAGTCCAGCAAATAAAACTATGTACAAGGTCCATGCAAAGAATACAATTACACACAAGACACTTAAAACCTGATTAAAACACAATCTCCACAATAGCAGGGAATAAAACCAGTAAGACCAAGTATCTTTAGTGAGAAACATAATCATGTCTATATTTTGGATGCTGCTTGAATCCAATTCTCTCCCCAACAATGAGGCACTGGATCACCCACTCTTGTGACACCACAGGCAGCTGCAAGGCTTCAGCACACGTGAGCACCGAGGCTGGGCATGAGGGGTCTGTCACCACTACATCAAATACCCCTAAAGCAATGTCTGCAAAAAGTAAGGGGAAGTGAAGGAGATAAGAACTCAGTTTAGCAGGCTGGAGAGATGGCTCAGCGGTTAAGAGCACTGGCTGCTCTTCCTAAGGACCCGGATTCAAATCTCAGCACCCACCGGGGTTCAAAGCTGTCTAATTGCTGAGCGTGATGGCTCATGCCTTTAATTCCCAGCACTCGGGAGGCAGAGGCAGATGGGTCTCTGAGTTCAAGGCTAGCCTGGTCTACAAAGTGAGTCCAGGACAACCAAGGATAGACAGAGAAACCCTGTCTCGAAAAACAAACAAAAACAAAAAACAAACTTTCGCTCTTATTAAAAAGACAAGTGGTCCCTTCTAGCCAGTATTCTTTACTTTTCCAAAGTTCTCTTTTACAGATGTATGTTCACAACCTAAAATAAAAGTTATAATCACCACTTGCTGCCCTTGTAGAACTACTGAATGGAAATGCCACTGGAGACTATAGAAGCATGAACAGCTTAGGTCAACCCACTCTTTTTGAAGGTGGGACTTCTCTTAAAAATGAGGACTGAGACTTGGAAACATAGGCTAACAGCTGTGTGTCTAAAGGACATCCCTGGAATGACTAGGGAACACAGTTTCCAGGTACCTTTGTTGTCTAAAGGACATCCCTGGAATGACTAGGAAACACAGTGTCCAGGTACCTTTGTTGTCTAAAGGACATCCCTGGAATGACTAGGAAACACAGTGTCCAGGTACCTTTGTTGTCTAAAGGACATCCCTGGAATGACTAGGAAACACAGTTTCCAGGTACCATTGTTGTCTAAAGGACATCCCTGGAATGACTAGGAAACACAGT
>CAJQZJ010033726.1:318069-369715 GCA_907164525.1 Lophiomys imhausi
TACCTTTGTTGTCTAAAGGACATCCCTGGAATGACTAGGAAACACAGTGTCCAGCTACCTTTGTTGTCTAAAGGACATCCCTGGAATGACTAGGAAACACAGTTTCCAGGTACCTTTGTTGTGGGCACTTGAATGGTGCTGCTTCACAGAGGCTGCCCCTCCAGTCATGAGGATCTCAGACCACAGCTCCAGGAAGTTCTGTTGTTGATCTGACACCAAGAGAACCTTCAGATTCTGGAAAGGGTTTTCACGGGGTTGCCTGTGAAGGAGTTGGAGACAGTATTTGAAAACTGGAAAGAGACTTAGTGTGACTGTCTGGAAAGCGATCCCTGCACATCTGAATGCTTTCCTAACATGTATTGAACATGCCCTCCCTCTCTTCTGAATGAGGTATGCACTCTGGGGTCCCAGACTTCACTAATAAAACCAATGATGTTGTACTCCTGAGTTCACTCCCTTCTTTTTAAGTTTAGCAATTAAAACTTAGTTTAAGTGCTTCCCCAATGGGGAATACTGACCCTATACACTAATCTTCTCACATTCAGAAGGTTCCCAGCCCCAGCCAATTGGTAAGATGAGGCTTTTGCAATAAAGTACCTGACTGCTGAAATCATTTCAAAATCATTCAAATTCTGACTTAGTCTACAGACATTCCAGTTTCTAGTAACACTTCATTTTCCCAACTAGACTCCCCTCCCAAAAGCTAGTCTTCCTGTCTTCTCAGCTCTAGATGGGCTTCCAAACACTCACCAATCCAGAATTCTTTGTTCCTCAAGGCTATACCCAGCAGGAAGCAGATAATTACGGTAGTTTTGGAGCTGGTTGGCATGGCAACTGTCATGGACCCAGACATGAGACACACAAGGAATTCCACTGGCAAGGCACAGGAAGTACTTCCGGGTTCGACAATGCTGGTCCGCAATTAGGAGACACTGGTAGGCAGTATTACACTAGAAGAAAAGTTCAGCAGACAGGTCTGGGATGTGTAGGAAAACCTTTCCTGGTTAGCTGCACCTAATGAGCCCTCAAGAGCAGATGTGCAGACTTGCAATTGGTATCAGAAATACTGTTTAATCTGTCTTTGTACCTAAGGCTGTGCTGCTCACTGAAAAGCCAAAACTGCTTCCTGAGACACTTTCCCTATCCCACCTACAGCTTTTGGAAAGCCTACATCTGAAAGGGCAACCACACCAGGTACCCAACCTTCCAGGTTAGGGAATCTGCAACAACAATAGGCTTTCTATTAAATATAATTTCAACCTGTTGCTGTCTTTGCAGACCCACTACCACTAGCTTCTCTTCCTTGTGTACAGTGACAACGCTGGGCTGGAGTAACACAGTGGCATACTAACCTGGACTTCAGCCAACTTCCCAAACCCCTCTTGGGCTTTTTCTCAATATAGAAAGAATCAGTAGACACGAAAGAAAATCCTCACCTGAGCTTCATTGAAGTCTTCAAGGATATACCCAGCCCCTGCTCGAAGCTGGCATTCTGTGTACTGCTTGTTGAAAGGAGGGATTTCTAAAAATTCTGTATGTGTATATATATAAAGAAATAACCAAGATTATTATTTTAATAATGTTATAATTTAAATAATGGTTGGTTTTCTAGCTGCTACTTTAATGCCTCTTTGTAATGCTTCCTTTTCTATTCTGCAGTGATTAATGTTTAAACAGACACACAGAGATTTACTAATTTATTTGAGGAACGGAACAGCCTGCATCTCTATCATTATTCACAGCTTTCTAGACTATGCACTACCAAGCAACAAACACCTATGTAGGACTGCCTTGTGAAGTCTGGTTTCAAGGGCTAAGTTTTTTTTTTTTTTTTTTTTTTTGGTTTTTCGAGACAGGGTTTCTCTGAATATCTCTGGCTGTCCTGGACTCGCTTTGTAGACCAGGTTGGCCTCGAACTCACAAAGATCCGCCTGCCTCTGCCTCCCAAGTGCTGGGATTAAAGGCGTGCGCCACCACCGCCCGGCTCAAGGGCTAAGTTTTTACAACCACACTGGAAAAGCAAAAAGAAGGATGCAAAGCATCTTTAGTGCCAGACTGCTCCCTGGAATTCAAGGGACTCCTAATACTGAGATCAGGCTAGGTTACATGCTTGCATACTTCTTCCGCTGTACGCATCTGAGTTTTGTTTGACAAACCACAGGCGCTACACCTGCTCTCTCAGTCCAGCTGCCTATCACCAGAGCATCTCAGATTCTTCCTATATACCTTGCAAACCATATAAATCTTAAGTGCAGCTCCCTAGTCACGTCCCATGCCCTGTACATGTCTCCACGGCTGTAACTGGTGAGTAGTTAGGAATAATTAGTCATCACACATCTTCAGTTGTACCATCTCATGATAATCATATCCCCTCATTCTGACTCCTCGTAAGACTCAATATTAGTCAGAACTCTCTGACTTATAAAACAACATTCTATCTGGTTCTTAGCTTGGACAAGTACCTGGAGACTACTGTCACTTTGTATACATTTGATCTACACACTCTCTCCTATGCCACACACTTGTCAGACCTCTGAAATATATTTTACCACTTGACTATAGACTTCACCTAGACATAAACTAATGTGGCACCGAGAAGATTAATGAGAGCTCTAAGAATTGAAAGGGCCTAGGAACTAATCCTTCCCAAACTTTCCTGGAGTTCTGGGGACACCACAACCCCTTTCTTACACTCAGAATGAAGTGTGTCCTCCATGTGGGTTTTCTTTTTTTTTTTTGGTTTTTTCGAGACAGGGTTTCTCTGTGTAGCCCTGGCTGTCCTGGACTCACTTTGTAGACCAGGCTGGCCTCGAACTCACAAAGATCCACCTGCCTCTGCCTCCCAAGTGCTGGGATTAAAGGCGTGCGCCACCACGGCCCGGCTGGGTTTTCTTAAGTAGATGCTAGAGCATAAATGGGGAAAACGGTAGAACATCAGGAACCCGGTTGATGTGTACACTTACAGAAAGGTAAAGCTAGTACTGTATTCTAACTCCAAATCTGCCATTGTTGAAGCAATTTAACCCTGATAGATTTTATCATTAATTTTATGTATGAAGAATGGGACTCTCTCCCTAGGCCAGCAGGATGCCTCAGCAGGCAAAGGCACTTACTACCAAGCCTGGTGACCTGAGTTTGATCCCCTGGGACCCCTTATGGTAGGAGGAGAGACAATGCACTCTTCCAAGTTGTCCTATGACTTCCACACATACATACACATCCATGTGTACCTGTATCTATGAAGTATGTAAAGTAACAGAAATATATATAAATTTCTCAGCTGCCAACCATGACTATCTTGAGAACCACTCACTGAGAAGAATTTTGTGAAAAATTTACAAACCAGAAGTAGGGTACAAGTTAATTTTACTTACCTGAGCAAAATTGCAGTTACCACCTGCCCGGCATACTGCACCCCTCACAAAGTAAATGGAAAGAGTGCATGGGTCAGCACCCTTGAGGACTCACCCTCCTCTTCTTCGCTGCTTCCTGTAGGACCATCTAGCAGTTTAGAGCGGCTAGCCAGCTTGTCACTGGTTGTGGCCATGGTGAGGAGAAAAGCATAGCCCAGAAACAAGGTCTTGTTGAGGGGCAAAGGCCCTCTTGGCTCTTCCAGAACAGAGGGTTCACCTGTGTTGTCTCCACTCTCACAGGGGCTCACAAACTCTCCTGCTCCCACTGTACCTGGGAAGGACAAAGCCCAGGCACTAAAATGATGCACAGAAGAGGCCCAGCACCAAGTATGGCCTGATGACAGGCCGTGTCCTAATAAGCTATCTAAGCTATGACCCAGAGACTAATAATGTAGCCAGGTCATTCTAAATGGCAGTTACCACCTGCCCGGCATACTGCACCCCTCACAAAGTAAATGGAAAGAGTGCATGGGTCAGCACCCTTGAGGACTCACCCTCCTCTTCTTCGCTGCTTCCTGTAGGACCATCTAGCAGTTTAGAGCGGCTAGCCAGCTTGCCAAATTTACAGTGAAGACAAAATGACATCTAAATGTGACATGACCATTACAGTGGACAAGTCTGCTGTTTTCAAATATGGAAATCAAATGGTACTATATAACATCAAATATTTCTAAGGCCATCTAAAATCAACAGTGCTTTTAGAACAGGAAAGTGTAGTATTTGGAAGTCTTCATCACTTTCACTGCCCGGGTCTCTGATTTCTCCAGAATATGTTACATTTTGAAGCAAGCTTTAAAAGATGGGGTGGAAGGGATGGGATGGGACAGCTTTTCATTGCTGCCAAGAACTATCCCAAGCAGATTCTCCCACTCTATCTTGGACTCTCACCAGAACAGTGTCAAGTACTAGGTGATAGTGCCTTACAGAGGTAATACCACAACAAAATACCCTCCCTCAACACCCAGTTGCCAAACACCTGGGGAAAGTAAGTGAGCTACCATTCCAGAACACCCATGCTAAGACGTGCCCCAGTAAGTCCTCCAGAAGAAAATGGATACATACTGAAGAAGCCGAATCGGGTTCATTAGGAGGCTAAGATGACAGCAGGTCATGCATGCCTCCTGAAATAAAACCAGGATCAAGAACAGTCTCAGAGGCAGTGATGCTATGTGTGTGGCACTGGACTTCAGGGTCAAGCCTGCCTAAGTTTGAGATCTGGATTATTCTGTCACATTGAGAAAGTTACCTAACTTTTCTTAGATTCCGCAAAAATATATAAAGTAAATTCTAGCACATATGCTTTAAGGTTTTATATACGTGTGTGTGTGTGTGTGTGTGTGTGTGAATATGAACGAAACATTTGGGCTCTATGCTTCACCCAGTAAATATTTAATAAAGGCACAACTGCGGTACTGGGTAGGTACGCAGATGACACAACTGTAACGGGAAAAAAGATCTGGTGCTAGGGAGAGGAACATGGAATGGTATCCATGTGCCAGCTTGGAAGAACCCTATCTAACCAGAAGCCACCATGGACAGGCCTGGGTCACAAAAGACTCTCAATGAACAACTGTCTTCATAATGAACAGAAGTGACTGAAAAGGGGTGGGCAGGAGGAGAGGGGAGGTTCAGGCTGTACAACCTTTCAACAGGAAGTATGAGAATGCACAAGATAGTGGAAACAAAGTCTCCCAAGAAGCAGGAGATGGCAGAGGATAAAAATCTAAGAAACTGGGGCTGGAGAGATGGCTCAGCGGTTAAGAGTAGTTAGTGGCTGCTCTTCCAAAGGACCCTGGTTCAAATCCCAGCACCATCATGGCAGTTCACAGCTGTCTGTAATGGCTGGGCGTGGTGGCTTATGCCTTTTATCCCAGCACTCGGGAGGCAGGGGCAGGCGGATCTCTGTGAGTTCAAGGCCAGCCTGGTCTACAAAGTGAGTCCAGGACAGCCAGGGCTACACAGAGAAACCCAATCTCAAAAAAACAAAACAAAAAATCTAAAAAATTTCACCCATTTTGATTATATTTCCCAAAAGAGCCCCAGGAGTCTCTGTGGCCAAGTCTTCCTCCCATCTTACCAGGTTTCACAGTGGCAGACTTGCGGCCTCGCTTAGCAGGGGATCGTTCCTCTTCAGAAGTCGTAAGTTTCCTCTTGCTTGATGGAACTCCCGTGGAAGCACGGGGACTGTCTGTGGTTTTACGAGTAGGAGTTGTGCTGCTGCTGCTGGAGGCAATGGGGGTGGCTGGGGAGCTGATGTTACTGCGCCGTTTCCGCTTTCCTTCCACCAAATTGTCTGATGAATAAGGCAAAGGTTGGTAAGTTTGAACTTAAACCTGACATAGATATCATTATAGTTTTTGCCCCTTCCCACAGTCAGTAAGCCTCTTTTTTGGTGTTGAGCCTAGCCTTTAACGGCTGAGCCATCTCTCCAGCCCCAGTAAGCCTCTTTTTAAGGCCATACATTTTATGTTCTAATCACTGCCATGACAGATATGTTTGCTCCCCTGTAGAACTAGGAAGGCCAAAAAACCCTAAGACTTCTCATTTGGTACTTGGAAGAAAACAAGTGTGGCAGAAGCTCTAGAAAATGACAGTCATTACCATCCAATAAAACACACAGAGAAATCAGCCAATCATTTCTGACTGCTCTAGAAACCATTCCTCTCTTCTTTAAACAAAGCATGGATCCACAGGCAGTTGTTCAGGAAGGTCTTACCTAAGCTGATATCTGCTGCCTTCGTGAGGGGTGTGATGGCCTCATATGGGCCAAGCCCATACTGTTCTCTTAGTCTGTTTCCTTGCTCCAAGGACAGGATGACCGCCATTCGTTTATACCACTTCCTTTGGCCTTCTTTTTCAATGCTGTAGTACAGCTCCCCAGACTCCTTCCGATGTCCTTTCACCACTCCTGGAGATGAGACCATAAAAGATGCCGTAACTGTAGGCGGCATAGCACCCTCTCAGAGGTTCTCTACAAAAGCAGGCCTGAGGCAGAGAACACAAAGAACACACAACAGTGGGCTGCACTAGGCTGTTCATCCCAAACGGTTTACAGCACTTGGGACATATGAAGTTACTACACTCAGATAAGACAAGGTCTTCTGAGAGAAATCAGCCGTTAGTTGTAAAGTAAAGGTTCCCAACGCTGGACTTAGGGGCTGTCAGTGGCTCAAATGGACCCCTAAAGTGAATGGCATGGTCTCTTAATGATCCTATAGAACCTCCTAAGACTTCTCATGTGATTTCTTTGAACAATGGGCGATAGATAGTCCTCAATTACAGGTGAAAGTGACAATTCTAAGAAAACGTATACATATGTGTCTACTGTGCAGAAAAGCCAGTGGAGAGAACAAAGAAAGGAAAAAAAAGAAACCCTGCTTCCGTGCCTGTTATCCGCTGCTCTTGCACTGATGCACAACTGTAGACAGGCCTTTAGGTTAGGAGCACAAGGTCGGGCTCAGTTAAAACTCAACCAAGCTGACTTTAGGCCTAGTTCTGTTACGTGAGGATTAGGCAAAATCTATATCCAAGTCTATGGAAAAAAAGACACTCCTTGCTCACTATCAACCAATAAACAACATATTTCTCACATACAACATAAAATTGGCACATCACTATTGATATTTTTCATTCTATGAACAGAAATGTGCACTTCATCTTCCATTAGCTTGTCGTAAATGAAGGGCAGGGGGGAGGAGGAAGCAGGTCTTGGTTCTCCTGTTGCACCATAGGATCAATTCCTTTACTCTGCTTACTCGTCTCCTAGCTTAAATCATGAAGGTCACATCAAACTGACAAGAGTCCAAGGCCAAAGGACACGCATGGCTAAAGAAGAGCTACTGCAACTAGAAGCAGTGTGGCAGTGACATTTGGTTGGTGGAAGGCCAAGTCCCTATCCCTTAATGCACACTTAAGTATTGATACAAGTGTCTATACTGAAAAGCCAATGTCAACCTCTAAGACGGCTTTATACCAGATGCGGATGATACAAAGAAAGCATGAGCTACCAGTCCCATGTACTCTCCTAATGACGCCACACAGCCGATGGCCCCACTGAATACCAAAACAAGGGAGCAAACAGCAGGTACTTGGGGAACTCCAGAGCAAGAGAGCCTGGAAGAGCCCAAAAACCAGAAAATCTGGTTTTTCCATTGTATTCCAACACCATGTTCAACATGTTTAGAAAAGATGTTTCTAAATGACACTCAACACTAGGTATCCTTAAAATTAGCTAAGAAGCTATATTCATAGAATTAGTATATGAAAAAGTGAAACCACACAAACTCCTCACCATTGCAACACTGGCTACTACAAAAAGAAAGCCAGTGACATGAGACCATCTTGAAAAAACAAACAAAACAAAAGGCATCACTCTTCAAACCAGAACATAACAGACATGCGGCATGATGAGTTAACAATTTCCTCCTAAGTTAAAATGTCTCTGTACCACCAAGGTCTCCAGCTGAGTTCTTATCAACGCAGGCAGTGAGTGTCAAAGTCACAAGTGAAATAGCATGGTGGTGTACACCTTTAAATGGGAGGCAGAGGCAGGTGAATCTCTGTGAATTCGAGGCCAGCCTGGTTTACAAAGCCAGTTCCAGGACAGACAAGGCTAACAGAGAAACCCTGTCTCAAAAATAAATAATATAAAATAAATAAAAGTTGGAAGTGAAAGCAGACAGAATATAGAGAGGAGAAAACACTCATATTGAAGCAGAGAGACTTGGGAAGTACCACCTTACCTAGTGACAAAGATTCACCTCACATCAGTGGTGTGATATGTCACGTACCTCCCTCAGCCCCATGACAGGAATGGCACTTCACCTCTATGACATTCTTTACAATGAGATAAAATTAAAACCATAACTCCAGTCTACTAAGGAAATCTCAGACCTGATTTGAGAGGCATTCTATAAAAAACTTATTATTCCTTAAAACTGTCAAGGTCATGGAAAAAAAAAAAAAGACAGAAATTGCCACAAACCAGAGGAGACCAAACGAAACATGATGACTAAATGTAATGAATGTGGTATCCTCGACTGGATCATGAAACAGAAAAAGTACATTATAGAAAAGATGGTAAAATCCAAAAAAAGATTGGAGTTAACAGTGAGGAATCGAGATTGGATTCCTGGTTCTGACAAACATATAGGACTAATTTAGGATACTACAGGTAGGGAACGCCAGTTGAGGAAGATACAGGAATCCCCTACCCTAACACCATTCTGTACTTGGCAAAATTTTCTTTAATGCTATAATTATTCTAAAGTAAGTTTACTAAAAACCAAGCTAGAAACAATAAAGACAATGGCAAGGGTAACCAATGTAATGGGAGTGGAATCTCTGACTTGAAAGATCCAGAAAAACAGTAAGGCTGGGAAGAAGGGCTAGATAATTGCTGAGAGGATGGACAGTGCATCTATACAGACCCTGATTGTTTCATTACCTGCACTGAAATATTCATCTTCTGAGAGGGCTGTCACTTCAGTGTCCAGGGGTATAGGGTCACACAGGAGAATGTCTTTGCCCAACACATCACATTCATACCCATCATCAAAGAGGAGCTTATACTTCCCAGCTCCGACATCTTGTGTGATTTTCCCAGAGTAAAAGTAGCAATTGGATGACCACTTGGCGACAACACGGAGCCCCACAAAGCTGTTTCCTGGAGATGAGGCATCCAAGCCATCAGAGGAACCAGTAGCAGCCTGGAAAGGAATCTCTGGAGAACCACTTCGCCGCAAAGCACTAGAACCAGCATCCGTCCGTCTGGTAGAGTCTGGCACACGGGGCATAATTCGGGTGAAAGACTTGTCATCTGGCGACATGCTAGGTGAAATGTCTTCTATGCCCAATGGACCAGACACAACTGCTTCTCTAAAGACAGATAAGAGAAAGAAGTGAGAACAAGACAGGACCTATCTTCCAAATCCCACTCTTACATATAGGTCTCTTCAACCAATTCTTTATTATTCCCATCACAGTCGTGAGCACAGTCTCTCACCAGCCTCACTCAGTGTGGGCCCCTCCTCTCCCTCTGGTACCCCATGAATTCTCTATTTTCCTCTCTACTCCCCCTAATTTTTTGACACTACCCAGGTACCTGGTTCCAGTGGTCCGAGAAGGTGGGCGGCCCCTTCGCCCACGCCCACGAGGCGTGATTGGAGCCTTTCCTCCCTGTCTGATGCCAAGGCCTGCATCACCATCTTCCTCACACACTGGTGCCCCAGTTTGACTGATCCCTTTTCTAGGACTAGAGAATGAATACGTGTTAATTTGACACCAGCTGCTAATGAATGCTTCCTTTAGCATCTCCCCAGGACCTTAAACATGTAGCCAGGCTATATGTGCTGCTCCTCTGGGACAATAGAAAGCCGGCTCACACCCATCAATACCAATCAACAAAACTTCAGCCAGGGAGCAATGGGGAATGCGATAAAAGGATCTCTTCCTGTATGAAAGTCTATTCCTTCCTGACATAGCTTCATGCTGCTGCTATTTAAGATGCCACACCCACTTCTCCTCTACTTCAGGCTCTGAATACTCATAGAGCAGACCAAAAACCAGGGAGATACAGCACAGTAGGGACCTATTCAAACCTCCTGTACTCCCAACCAAAATATGGATAAGCTAAAAAACAAAACAAAACAGGGATGGCCCCTCTGCCCACAGGGTTCCTCCCACACCAGCCCCAAACAAAGAAGAAGATGCGCTGATTTATCCAGCTTGAGGTGAGGTACTCCCCATTACTTCTGTGATACTAAAATGTTGGCAACCCTGCCCCTTCTGGGTTCTCTCTGGAGACCCTGTCTGCACCTCAGTTTTCCTGGGCCTCCTCGGGAACTGGGTAAGGCAAAATCTGCCGGCTCTGTCCCACTGGCTTTTCCTTTGAGTGGGGCTGCTCCTCGCCCTGAGCTGCCACTGCTGTGCATGGCTGAAAGACTCGTCCCACTTGATGTGTGGTGTGAGCTGGAGGCTTTGGAGGAGAAAGAGCTGATGTCTCCAAGGTCCCCAGAGGAGCCTCCAGTCTGTGAAGGGGAAACTTCTGTTTCACATTCCTGACATTCTACGATTGGTTCTTCAGTTTCCTGCAGGGAAGAAACAGATAGGGAAGCTAAAAGAAACCCCACTATCATAAAGCTAAGGTGATGGCTGGGAAATCCTACAGACTAAAGGAAACTTCATTTCACCCAGGCAGAAATCAGGAGGGAACTTTCTGAAGCAATGGAAATATTTTATGTCTGTTCTGAGCCATGGTTACATAAAATTTTCAAAGCAAAGCCAGGTACGATGGCACACACCTTTAATCACAATACTTGAAGGCAGAGGCAGGTGGACTGTGAGTTTGAGGCCATCGTGGTGGTCTACATATCAAATTTCAGGCCAGCCTCAGCTACCCAGTATATCCCTGTCTCAAAATTAATTAAGTAAATAAATAATTTTTAAAAATTTGTCCAAATACTGAACCAAACACTCAACATCTGTTACATGTAACAAACTAGTAAGAAGAAACCTTTATAAAGCCTATGACATAAGTTATCTTTTTATTGGGCAAGCTCACAAGCATTGGCTACTGGCAAGGACTCTAACCCAGAAGACACTCCTGTCAGAGAGCAGAGAACTAAGGAGGTCAGTGAGCTGGAGTCATCAGTAGCCATTCTGGGTACTCCCTGTCAGAGAGCAGAGAACTAAGGAGGTCAGTGAGATGGAGTCATCAGTAGCCATTCTGGCTACATCACTACCACTAGTTCTTTTATGCTACCTTTAAGAAGTGACCAAGGAAGCCGGGCAGTGGTGGCGCACGCCTTTAATCCCAGCACTTGGGAGGCAGAGGCAGGCGGATCTTTGTGAGTTCAAGGCCAGCCTGGTCTACAAAGCGAGTCCAGGACAGCCAGAGATATTCAGAGAAACCCTGTCTCGAAAAACCAAAAAAAAAAAAAAAAAAAGAAGTGACCAAGGAAACAGAAAATTATAAACAAATAACTCAAACTGGTATTAGTATTTGGAAAAATGAAGACAAAAACATTATAGGAGCTGAGGATATAGCTCCGTGGGAGAGCCTTGAGTTTAAAAAGTTTTGAGCTATGTCCAGCACGAGTGGAAGGGGCACACATTGTAATGAACGTACATGCTACGTGTGGTTGCACACACTTATAATCCCCCCACTGCCTCTTCCCAAAGCAGAGGCAGGAGGATCTCTGTGAGTTCAAGATCAGTCTGGTGTATATGCCAAGTTCCAAGACAGCCATGGCTATATAATGAGGATCTGTCTCAATAAACAAACAAATAAATGATTTTTTTGATAGGTTCAAACCACAAGAATGTCAAACTGGCTTCACCTTATTTGGTCCACACTTGGGTGCTGGGGCTCAGTTGTGAGGCAGCTGGTAAGACTGAACCCCACGTGTGGTAGGGAAAGGATCTAGGACCAAGATCCAACGGCCTCGACAGGCACAGCATAGGGAAATGGGCACACACGGTAGATACAGTGTTTACAGAGCATCATGCTAACTGACATGGTGTGGAGAAGGAAGACTCTCCTCCTCTCAGCAGGCCATCTCTCCACAGACAAGCACACCACACGTATTTATGTAATACTATAAGGTAAGCAAATGGCTGCTTTTTACTTCTCCCTTCTGGAAAATTTCTGCTTTAAGAACCTATGGTTGGGGGGGGGAGGGTAAGAATAGACAGCAAAAGAGCTCATCAGATACCTGATGACCAAGTCTGATAACCCAGAACCACAATGCAAGGAGAGCGCTGACTGAAAGCCATCTTCCCAAAGCTGTCACACATGGGCCACTATACACACACCCATAGAAATACACACAATAGATAGACAGATTGACAGACAGACAGACAAGTGTTACAAGGAAAGAAAAGAATCCACAGGGTGGGGGTGTAGCTCAGTCGGTAGACCGCTCCCCTCGACTCATGTTAAGTTTGTCATTAACATAACAGAGATAAGGGCTGGAGAGATGGCTCAGCAGTTAAGAGCACTGAGTGTTCTTCCAAAGGACCCTGGTTCAAATCCGAGCACCCACATGGCAGTTCACAGATGTCTAACTGCCGGGCGTGGTGACGCACGCCTTTGATCCCAGCACTTGGGAGGCAGAGGCGGTGGATCTCTGTGAGTTCAAGGCCAGCCTGGTCTACAAAGTGAGTCCAGGACAGCCAGGGCTACACAGAGAAGCCCTGTCTCAAAAAACAAAAAAAATATATATATATAACAGAGATGAAGACAGAAAGATCCGAACAAGAACAAGTTAGAAAGCTTGAGCTACAAGCAAAACCTTGTCTAAAGCAAGAAACAAACCATCCAGGTGGTGGTAGCGCCCACCTTTAGTCCCAGCACTCAGGAGGCAGAAGGAGACAGATCTCTGGGAATTAAGAGGCCAGCCTGGTCTACAAAGAGTTTCAGGACAGCCAGGGTTATGTAAAAAGACCCTGTCTCAAAAAGCAAAAAAGAAAAAGGAAAAAATTGAAGGAAAACAATGTCAGAGCCTAATAGTACAGGAAAGGAGGAAAGAGCTGAAAGAGGAAAGAGGGAAAGTGGAAAAAAGAAAGAGGGAGGAAGGGAGAAGGGAAAGACAGAGAAGGAAAGAGGAAAGTGAGGAGGAGAAGAAAAGAAGAGTGAAAAGACAGGAAGAGGAAAGACCCAACTCTTACCTCAGTTACTTTCCTTTCCACTTCTGTTCCATCCACATAATAAACATCTGTGATGACACGGGTCACAAGTGTACGGACTTCACGAATCGTTCTCATGTGACGATGTAAGACGTGGCCATGTGGAGGCTGGGGCATTTCAAATTCTTCTTCTCCCTGTAACAAAAGACAGAGAACACAGTAAGAACACAACCAAAAAGAGAAAGTGAAATGTAGTCATAGCTTTCACTGTAAACTGTCAGATGACTGCTATTTGGAGGACTCATGAATCTGACATGATAAATGTTCCATTTATTTACAGGTAAGGCTGAGACAAGACTGGGGAAGTCTGTGTCTGCCTGACTTGACCTGAAATGACGAAGCTCAATCATAGTATCTCACACATTATTTTTAGAAAGTAATCATTAGAGCCGGGCGGTGGTGGCGCACGCCTTTAATCCCAGCACTTGGGAGGCAGAGGCAGGCGGATCTTTGTGAGTTCGAGGCCAGCCTGGTCTACAAAGCGAGTCCAGGACAGCCAGAGATATTCAGAGAAACCCTGTCTCGAAAAACCAAAAAAAAAAAAAAGAAAGTAATCATTAGAATTGTTTTCAGTTTTTGGTTTGTTTCATTGTATAGCTCAGACTTGTCTTCAACTCACTATGTACCCTAGGCTGTTTTCTCCAACTCATGATCCTCCTGCCTCAGTATGTGCCACCACACCCAGCTAATCCTTCAATTCTGATAACAGTGCTTTTTGATCCCCTCCATAGCCTCTGCATTAGATATCCTTTGATCCTTAGAGAAGACCAGAATTAACACCTTTTAACCAGTGAAAACCTGATTATTAATAAAACAAAATCATTGCTTTCTCCTGAGGTTAAATAAGAAACTCTTTTTTTGGGGGGGGCGGGGGAGGTTGAGACAGGGTTTCTCTGTGTAACAGAGCCCTGGGTCCTAGACTCACTCTGTAGACCAGGCTGGCCTTGAACTCACAGACATCGACTGCCTCTGCCTCCCGAGTGCTGGGATTAAAGGTGTGTGCCACCAAGCCTGGCAATAAGAAACTCTAACTGTTCCAAGGAATAGTTTTGGGGGTTTTGTTACTTTGTTTAGACATGGGGTCCCCCTATGTAGACCACCTGCTCCTGTTTATTCACCAAGGTGTGCTGCCCAGTTTTATTTCAGCTTAATACAGAGTCATAACAGAAGATAGAACCTCAACTAAGCAAATGCATCCATAAGATCTGGTGATGATGGGGGAGGGTCCATCCCATTGTGGGCGGTGACACCACTGGGCTGGGAGTCTTGAGGTACATAAGAGAACAGGCTGAGCTAGGTGGTGGTGGTGGTGGTGGCACACCCCTTTAATCCTAGCACTCAGGAGGCAGAGGCAGGTGGATCTCTGAGTTCGAGGTCAGCCTGGTCTACCAGAGCAAGTTCCAGGACAGCCAGGGCTACACAGAGAAACCCTGTCTTGAAAACAAAAACAAAACAAAACAAAAAGCAGACGGGGCAAGCCATGTGGAGCAAGCCAGTAAGCAGCGCCACTCCATGGCCTCTGCATCAGATCCAATTCCACGTTCCCCCTATCTAGTTTGAGTTCCTGGCTCGGCTGCTCTCAATGGAGTGTGACTCAGGGTATGTAGGTCAAAAAAAACCCTTACATCCCCAAGTTGCTTTTTTGTCACAGCAATAGAAATGCAATTTAAGACATGAGAATCAATTTGTAACTAAAGGATTAAGACAGAAAGCTGAGCATGTTGAAGTATGCCTGTAATCCCAGCACTTGGAGGTGGAGGCCAGGGAATTGAAATTCAAGGCCATTTCCAGACTATACAGCAAGTTTGATATCAATCCCTGGGCTACCTGAGACACTGTCAGCAAAAAACAAATAAAAAAAACAACAAAAAAGATTTTATATCTAGAACTGGAGAGACAACTAGGTGGTTAGCACCCTTGTTGCTCTTGCAGAGGGCTCTGGAGGTCAAGTCTCAGCACCCACATGGCTGCTTACAACTGTCTATAACCAAGGGTCATGGGATCCAGCGCCCTCTTCTGGTCTGCCTGGGCACTAGCCATGCACTCCACTTAGTGCACTTACATATATGCTGGCAAAACATTCAGACACATAAAATAAAAATCATAAAATGGTTTTAAAAGAGACTTTATACCTAATTTATCATAAAAAATAGTTTGAACAAAGCCCTATATTTTTGTGACAACTGTTCATATTATTTGAAGAAAAATAAGCTTCTTTCATTCAAAAAACATGCAAATATTTGATGAACAGTTTATGGGCACCATGTATTATACTATAAACACCTGCTGGGAAGATCAGGACAGGTGTAGTTCATTCAGGACTTGACAAATTCAAATACATTATTACCGGAGAATATAACTACATCAAACTAAGAATTCTTAGACCACTATTCCAACAAACAACCAGGTAACTGACAATTAAGAACCAGGCTGTTTCATGATCATAACATCTTCTTCTAAATCTGTTTGAGTATGTGTGTATGCATCCATTACCTATGGGTACTCATGAAGGCCTAAGGTCAATGTCACTACAATTACTCTGTACCCTTGAAATTCGAATTTGGGATTTTCTCGTCTTTGCTTCCCCAGTGGTAGGATTACAGGGTGCACACTACTCCACCGAGCTTTTTTACATGGATTCTAGAAGATGAAACTCCAGCCCTTTTTCAACCAAACAATCTCCCAACCCTCATGTTCATAATTTCTGTTGCTAAATGGTCCCAAGATCATGCTTTAGTCAGATCTGGACGATTTTGGTAAAAAAGGCTGCAAACAGGTCTGAAAGCCCTATTTGCTCTCTAGCTCTAACATCACCTTCTTCCAGCCCTCCAGGGCTTACTACCTAGGACCTGCTGGGAGTTGAAATTTGCCAGCTTTTGGTCTGTTTTCTCCTAACACCTCTACAGACATCTCTCAGCACTGTCCTCATCCCCCTGGCTCTGCAATTCTAAGCAGGAAATACATTGTCTGCACTTTCACTGTCCACATATAAGCTGACTTTACTTTCAATATAAACATCAAGTCTTTCAAAGTTATACTTTATCACAATAAAGATGATTTTGTTTTTTGGAAAACAGGTAGTAATTTATCAAAAGTTTTCAATAATATAACTAAACAATCCTAACTATGACTTTTAGTTATGAACTGAAACTTCTACTAACACAAAGATGTATATAAAATTAAAAACATGGATCCTAAACCAACTCTTTTGTTTGTTTGTTTCCACACAGGATTTCTCAGTGTATCCATGGCTATCCTACAACTCACTATGTAGACCAGGCTAGCCTTGAACTCAGAGATCCAGCTGCCTCCCAAGTGCTAGGATTAAAGGCATGAACCACCACGCCCAGCTCTAACCCAACTCTTTAAATGACTTCAATATATGCAACTCTGTTTAATGAGGTCAGAGCACAGCTGTTGTGAAGTGCCTTATGCAGCCTGAGTGTTCCCCACTAGCTGGTCCATTCTGCATCCTCGGATCTAAACAGTTTCTGCCCAGAAGCAGACTTAACTAAGAAAATAAAACAAGACTCCAAGAAGGAGGCAGAGAACCTATGCTAACTTCTGAAAAGAGCATTAAATAACTTGGGGACTATGTCATTATTAATGGGTGGAAAAAGTCATTTTCTGGTCACAGAAAACCTAGTTCCACATATACTTCACACACATAAGTTTAGGGAATATCAGTGGCAAACCTGTGTTTTCTCCTAGTACTGGCCTGGAGACACTGGCCTAGCTATTTTAAAGAGTTTAAAAAAAAAATCTCTAACACTGAGTAAAACCTCCACCCAGCCTTTCTCTCTAACAGTCCTTCAAAAGATCACACCAGTTCCAAGTTCTCCACATTCCACCTTCAAGAACTTTCCCCTAATATTCTTTACCACTCACCAGCTGCATTTTTCTAGCAATTTTTCTTAAGATTTATTTTACGTATATGTATATATCTGTGTTGAACATATACCATGTGTACCCTCAAGAGGCCAACTGAAGTTACAGAGAGTGGTAAGTTGCCTGGCATGGGTGCTGAGAACTGAACTCAGGTCCTCTGGAAGAGCAACAAGCTTTCTTAACCTGGTGAGCCATTACTCCAGCCCCTAGCACCTTTCTTAGCAGGAGAAACTAGCTCTTAAACACATCCTTTCATTTTGCCTGGCACTGTAGTCACATCTATCAAAAGTGGCTACTGAATCAGCACCCATAGCAATCAATAGGTAGGAGCTGGAGAGATGGCTCAGTGGTTAAGAGTACTCACTACTCTTGTAGAAAACTGGATTTCAGTACCCAACACCCACACTGGGTTACTCACAAATGCCTGTAAGTCCAGCTCTCATGGATCCAACACCCTCTTCTGGACTCCCCAGGCACCTGCACTAATGTACGCAGACACAGGTACACACACACAATTGTTATTAGAAGCACTGAAATGACCCTCAGAGAATGTAGAGTATGTAGCTGGGCCCCTGAGGCACCCAACTGTGTGCCTGTGCCCACCTGGCTGTGGAGGGACTCTGTGTCATCCACAGGACCGCTGGCTGCTTTCTCTCCAGTCCCCCTTTCAGTCTGCACAGTGGCATCTTGTTTCCCAGAGTTCTGCTCCACTGTACTGGTACCCTGCTCACATACATTCTTCATAGTCTGGGTGGCTGCTGAAATAGTTTCTGGGGCACACAGGGAATGGTCTGTGGTCTGGATTCCTACATCACTCTGGGCGGGCCTTTCCGTCACCACTTTCATAGCTTTTTCCTGGTTAGCACTGGGGTCTGTCTCCATTGAGTCTCCTTGAGGGCTGAATGAACCCTGTGTGGCTCTCTGCTGGGAGACAGGAGAAGCAGAGTCCTCAGAAGCTGGAGTGTCCTTGACAGGCCCAAGTGGCCTCACAGGCTGTTCACTCTGTCTGAGCTTTGGGGTACTATTTGGTTTTTCTTTATCCTCTTCTTCAGCACGTGGAAAATGGAGCAAATTCGCCCTGAAAATGAAATATAAAGATACCATGTGTCATGCAACTTATTCCTGAGGTAGTGTGGTGGCACACGTCTATAATCCTAGCACTAAGGAGGCTAAGGACCATGAGTTCAAGGATAACTAAGGATATAATGTAATACTGTCTCAAAACATAAAATAATAAAAAATAAAATAATCTCCATTGTAATGAGGTATTAAAAGAATAAAAGTTAAATACAACTGCATAAAGTATTTTAGAGTTGGGCCTTCGGGAGGTAATTAAAACCAGACAAGGTCACCAGGGTTGGTCAATTTGCAATGTGTGGTAGCACACCTTTAATCCCACCATTCAGGAGGCAGAAGCAGGTAGATCACTATGAGTTCAAGGCCAGTCTGGTTCTCTAGAGAATTCCAGCCCAATCAGAAGTGAGATCGTGTCTCAAAAGAAAGACACATCCTCTCTCTTAGTAAGTGATGCCCTGCATTGTCTTGGGTGTCCACCATTAAGAAAGTCGGGTGGTGGTGGCACACACCTTTAATCCCAGCACTTGGGAGGCAAAGGCAGGTGGATCTCTGTGAGTTCGAGGCCAGCCTGGTCTACAAAGTGAGTCCAGGACAGCCAGAGATACACATAGAAACCCTGTCTCGAAGAAAAAAAAAAAAAAAAGATGCACCCTCTTAATCAATCTTAATCAAGCACATCTGTGAGTCAAATTAACCCTTTCCTC
Organism: Lophiomys imhausi; assembly: GCA_907164525.1. Classification (NCBI taxonomy): domain Eukaryota; kingdom Metazoa; phylum Chordata; class Mammalia; order Rodentia; family Muridae; genus Lophiomys; species Lophiomys imhausi. The sequence goes on from CAJQZJ010033726.1 coordinate 336,839, forward strand.
ATGACTTACCCCGTATGGTACTATCATTAGCAACAGGAAAACGCCAACTGAACTAAAGGAGCTCTAAAGGTGCACACAAGAAAATGAGGTCAGTCACAAGATGCAAAACCCTTATCAAGCCCAAGCAATCCAAGGCAGTTTAGCAATCTCTTCAAAAGCCATGAGCAGGACACTTCATCGCTGCACTTGGGATGCAGAGGCAGGTGGACCACTGTGAGTTCCAACCCAGCCTGGTCTACATTGTGAGTTCCAAGACACCCCAGGCTACATGGTGAGACTCTTGTCTCCAAAAGAAAAAAAAAAAAGAAAGAAAGAAAAAGAAACACATCAGTTAGTCATGAAATTTCATTTGGTTTTATGAATGGCTCTAACATTCTTTACTGACTCCTACCACTATGCATGTCTTCTGCTCCCTCCCGAACAGTAATTTAGGAGTAAAAATACAATCTTCAAGGAAGAAAATTATGGATAAGATTCTGGTCTTCTAGGTCAACAGGCCATTTGGTGACTACAGCACGTGCCCAGTGTCTCAGTGCTGAGGTCCCTGGGCATTCTATACCTAAACATCTCAGAATACTGTAAGACAGTGCTTAAGATGTGGCCCCAGCTCTTCAGCAGTCTTCCCATTTGGGAACCAGTGTATCTTAATTAGGTTTCTGTTGCTGTGATAAAGACCATGACCAAAAGCAACTTGGGGAGGAAAGGGTTTATTTGGCCTACAAGTTACATTCCATCATCAAGGAAAGCCAGGGCAGGAACTCACAGAAGAAACCTGGAGATGGGAACTGAAGCAGGACCAGAAAAAGAATGCTGTTTAATGATTGCTCCCCATGGCTTGCTCAGTCTCATTTCTTATAGAACCCGGAACCATTTGCTCAGGAGTGCCACCACCCACAGTAAGCCAGGCCTTCCACAATAAATCATTAATCAAGAAAATGCTACCACAGACTTCTTGCCTACAGGCTATTTAATGGAGGCAATTCCTCAGTTGAGATTCCCTCTCGTATGTCTAGGTATGACTAGGTTCGTATAAAATTGACAAACAGCCAAGCGGCGCACAGTGACTGACTGACTAACCCTGTAGATTAGCTGAATGTTCTAAGTCAAATACCATATCCGAAGCGACTGGAGGTTTTAAATGTTAGCAGTTCTCTAGAGTAAGAAACCCAGGCTAGCAGTTTACAAACAAACTTGTCTTATCTTTGTATCTGAAAAGCTTAAGATAAAGTTGGATATAATACAGCTTATCTTAGAGTTTGGCTTCTGTTGCTGTGGTAAAAGACTGACCAAAAGCAACTTCGGGATAGGAAGGGATTTGCCTTACTACAGATTACATTCTGTTGTCAAGGGAAGCCAGGGCAGGAACTCATGGCAAGACTTGGAGGCAAGAACTGACACAGAGACTGTGGAGGAGTGCTGTTTATTGGCTTGGCTTCCTCTGAGTTGCTCAGCAACCTTTCTTATACAAGCCAGCCCCAAATGCCTACAGATGGCACCACTCACGTGAACTGGCCTCTCCCCACCAATTACAATGAAGGAAATACCTCACAGACATGACCACAGACCAATCCGATCTGGATAGTTTTTCAGTTGACCTAGGATTTTGTCAAGTAGACATCTTAAGCTAACTGTGACACAGGTGCTTAATATCTGTACTGTGGGGCTGGAGCGATGGCTCAGCCGTTAAGAGCACTGGCTGCTCTTCCAGAGGTCCTGAGTTCAATTCACAGCAACCACATGGTGGCTCACAACCATCTATAATATGATCAGATGCCCTCTTCTGGAATGCAGGTGTATATGCAGACAGAATACCCATATACATAAAAATAAATAAATCTAAAAAAAAAATCTGTACTTTGAACAAAAGAATGAATATTCTATAAATCAATAAATTACAGAATCAGTAAGCTACTGCCATATTAAATAAACATAAATGAATGCATGCATGTCAAGGCTATGTCACATGTAAGTAAATAGAACAAAAGTGAAATGAACCACCATATGTGTTGGCTCACACCTGGAATCCCACTCCCAAGAAAGCTTGAGGCAAGGGGATTGCAGGAATTCCAAGGCCTGCCTGAGCTACATACAGACTAAGGCGTTCTGTAATAGGTTAGAATTGGAGTAGGATTCTTCAAGGGCAGGAAGATCAACCTGGCACCTGTGTGCACCTGGCATGGCAGCATATGGACTAAAAACAGGGTTTATGGCTAGCAACTGGTTTCAGCTGCTAATAGCCTTACGAGATGGGCAGAGTCCAGACTGGATTGAAGCCTGCAAAGGGGGCACTGTGGAGGTGTCATTTCAGAAGACCATGAGACGGCCCCCTATATAAACTTGGGGGCTTCACATGACTCTCTTGCCCCACGACAGAGGAACAAATGCACTAGAGATTAAGCTCTGTAGGCCTTATGCCCTGAGGCCATGAGAAAATAGCCCAAAAAAAAGAACTTCAAGCTGAAGAGATTTATAGTGGTCGGCAGCAGAATCAAAACTGCATAAGGTACACTACCGAATGAGCTAAGCCTGAAGCGAGCTTGGGCAGAAGAGAAAGCTGAGACTGGCAGATGCCAGGGAATTGCTACTATAGACTTTAAATCCTGACCGTGAATAGCACACGGGCTGACGAGACTGTGGAACTGATCGCACAAACCTGCAAAGTCTGGAGGGAGCTGAAGATAACTCTGCTATAATTGCCAGAGCTGTACTCTCCACCAAGATGCCCGAACAGACCTTCATTAGAGAATTTTAACATCCTTGCAAATAAATAAATAAATAAAGTGGGGTTGATTAAATATTCTTAGGTATTAAATGTTTATAGTCATTAGGCTTTAGGTATTTTATAGATATTTGTTAAGTAGTAATAAATATGTATTTTAGATAAAAAATATTGTTTCAGCTTTCTTCTTTTTTTTTTTTTTTCCGAGACATCATTTCTCTGTGTAGCCCTGGCTGTCCTGGGATTGAAGGCGTGCCTCAACACGCCTGCACTAAGGCTGTCTTTAAAAAAAAAAAAAAAAAAAAAAAATCCATTCTGAACCCACAATGTCTTAGCTCTCGAAGATTATATCACAAAGCCGGGTGTTGTGGCTCACTCCTTTAACCCCATCACTTGGGAGGTAGAAGCAGGTGGATCTCTGTGAGTTCGAGGCCAGCCTAGTCTACAGAGGGAGTTCCAGCCTGGTCAGGTCTACACAAAGAAATGATGTCTTGAAAAACAAAACACAAAACAAAACAAAACAAAAAAAGATTCTATCACAGAAGGCTTAGAAACTATGCCATACTGTTACCACATGCTTGGGGCAGAGAAAACAAAGTTTGGAGCTCTCATTCACAGCAACTAAATCTGCCTAGATGGTTTATAAAGAGCTTGTTGGGGGCTGGAGAGATGGCTCAGCGGTTAAAAGCAATGGCTGTTCTTCCAGAGGTCCTGAGTTCAATTCCCAGCAACCACATGGTGGCTCATAACTATCTATATTGAGATTTCATGCCTTCTTCTGGCCTGCAGGCATACATGCAGGCAGAACACTGTATACATAATAAATAAATAAATAAATTTTTTAAAAAAGCTTCTTAGGGCTTTCCCTTGTTGGGTTATGAGTTTCACAGGTTTCTGTCACTCAGTACCAAACCCTATTTGTGAGAAACATCGGCTGAATAAGGATATAGGGTCCACTGAGAAAGAGGACAGAACACACTACCAGGAAGTGCATGAGCAGCAGTTAAATCTTCATGAGTGATCATAAAATGTGAAACTGCTGAGCACAGCAGATATATAACCCCACCAACTGCATAAAACAAAGCAGTTAATGAAACAACTCACCTTCAAATTCATGTGTAACCTTCAAGAAGGCTAACACACAGGCAAACAAGCTACCATGAGGGCTGACAGTAGCAATTGCTAATTTCAAGATTGCAATTGTTTCCCATCCTTAAACAAGCTTGCACATTTTACCTCCATGAATCCCTGAGCCTGCAAAACTCATTAAACCCTAACCCCGAAAGAAGACAGCACTGAGAGAGAGGCCTTTGGGAAGCTCCACCTCGTGAAGGTGGGGCTGCCTTGAGCTGGGCTGCACTCCTAAACACAACTCCAGGGAGCACAGTGCACTTACAAAAGCACAATCCCTGCAGGGAACAAGCCTTCTCAACAAAAGTTTACCAGCTTTAATCCAAGACTGTCCAGATACCACAAACGTTAAGAAATAAATTTCGGCCGGGCAGTGGTGGCGCATGCCTTTAATCCCAGCACTTGGGAGGCAGAGGCAGGCGGATCTTTGTGAGTTCGAGGTCAGCCTGGTCTACAAAGCGAGTCCAGGACAGCCAGAGATATTCAGAGAAACCCTGTCTCGAAAAACCAAAAAAAAAAAAAAAAAGAAATAAATTTCTGGGACTCATAAGCTACCCAGTTTATAGCAGTGTATTATCATGGTCAAAGAAACTAAGACACCCTGGAAACTATTCAGGGTAGAAATTCTGAATAGAATTCTACTTCTAAAGCAAAGTTATGTTTTATTTGGGAATCTTTTTCACAAGAGACCAATATTAAGGTTTCCCCTTCTCCATCCTAACCCTATCTCTAAAGAGTTAATCGTAACTCTTATTTTTTAAAGACCAAAAGTGATGGTGGGGCATGGTGGAGCACACCTTCAGTCCCAGCAGAGGCAGGAGGATAAGATGAAGGCAGGCATAGTCTTCATAGTGAGTTCCAGGCTAGCCAGAACTACACAGTGAGATCCCATCTCAAGAAGAAAAAAAAAGCCGTGTGTGTGTGTGTATGTGTGTGTGTGTGTGTGTGTGTGTGTGTGTCAGTGACTCATTACAATATTGAGAGTGTTATCAGATTCCTACCAAATATCAGAAATTTGGTATTTCTCATTCTCCTATGAGCAATGGACAAATGATTAATGTTAAAATTGTAGTAATAAACACTTAGTTTTGGTTGACAAGCCTGTGTCTGTAATCCCTATGCTTGGGGTAGGGAAATGGTGGAAACATGAGGATCTATGAGCTCATTAGTCAGCAAATCTAGCCAATCTGTGAGCTCCAGAAAGGGAGGCAGGAGAGATGACAGGGGGTGAAGGGTGTGTGTTAAGGATGCACACTGCTCTTCAGGAGGATCCCAGTTCAGTTCCTAGCACCCTCGTTAATCATCTCACAAGGCTTATAACTCCAGTTCCAGGGGGACCCAACACTTCTGGCCTCCAAGAGTACTGTACCCATGTACACACATACACATGATTACAAACAAAAGAAAGAGATCAGGTTTGGTGGCACACACCTTTAATTCTAGCACTCTGGAGGCAGAGGCAGGTAGATCTCTTGAGTTCAATGCCAATCTGGTCTACAGAGTGAGTTCTAGGCCAGAAGGCTACACACTGAAACTCTACATAAAAAAATAATAGAGAGTGACTGAGTACACATCTGATGCTGAGCCCTGGCTTCCACATGCATGCACATACATACATACACAAAGAAACAAATAACACACACACACACACACACACACACACACACACACACACACACACACAATGAATTTTGCTTCTTTTTTCCATAGGGTTTCTCTGTGTAACAGCCTTGGCTGTCCTGGACTCACTTTGTAGACCAGGCTGGCCTCAAACTCACAGAGATCCCCCTGCCTCTGCCTCCCAAGGACTGGGATTACAGGTGTGCTACACTACACCCTCCCCACAAATGAATATTTATCTTCAAAAATAAATAAAGAGCCAGGCATGGTGTCACACGCCTTTTACATTTCAGAGTTTGAGGCCAGCATGGTCTACACAGCAAGTTCCAGAACAGAAACCTGCATTGACAAAAAGCTTAATGTGTGGTGAATTCAAGTATCTGTGGTCCCACCTACTTAGAAAAGAATCTTTTTTTTGGTTTTTCCAGACAGGGTTTCTCTGTATAACAGCTCTGGCTGTCCTAGACGCGCTTTGTAGACCAGGCTGGCCAACTCACAGAGATCCACCTGCCTCTGCCTCCCAAGTGCTGGGATTAAAGGCATGCGCCACCACGCCCGGCGTTAGAAAAGAATCTTAAGCCCAGAAGCCTGAGGCCAGCCTAGGCCGAACAACCTACAACAATACAGCAAACAAAGAAACAAACAAATATCCAGCTTTAGCAAAGAGTAGCAATCAATGTCAAACAGTGTAACCCACTTACAAATAAATAAATGGCCAGCTTCACAGAACAATGGCATCAACACCATGAAATGGAATCAACTATATAATGAATCAATGTTGCCGTACCGGCCTTTAATCCCAACACTCAGGAGGCAGAGGCAGGCAGAACTCTGAATTGGAGGACAGCCTGGTCTATAAATTGAGTTACAGGACAGCCAGTACTGTTACAGAAAAACCCTAACTCCAAAAACCAAAAGGAGAGAAAAAGAAAAAGAAAAAGAAAGAAGCCATTTACCTGATGGGTGCAGAGGGAGGGTCCACACTACCAGCCTCATTCTCTTGCCGGGTTTCACAGGTGCAGCTGAACACTGACACGGGCTTCTGGGAACTAACATAACATATTAAAGCAATGCAGCTTGTGAATTCCAAATGGAAAAGTACCTCTGGAGATTACTCTCTTTAGACAGAGTCCCTCAGCATCCTAAAACTGCAATCTATAAGCTAACTCTTTGACATGTTTCAAATTAACACAATAAAAAACTTTCACTCTAGGAACTGAAGAGATGGTCTCTGCAGTTAAGAGCACTGCTGCTCGCCCAGGACCCACATGGCGGATCACAACTGGGTGTAACTCCAGTCCCAGGGGATCTGATGCCCTATTCTGGCCTCCATGGGCACATAAGTGGTACACAAACACAAATGCAGGCAAAACATCCATTGAAAATTGAACAGAGTGCTCGCTTCGGCAGCACATATACTAAAATTGAAACGATACAGAGAAGATTAGCATGGCCCCTGCGCAAGGATGACACGCAAATTCATGAAGCGTTCCATAAAAAAAAAAAAAGAAAAAAAAAAGAAAATTGAACAGAAAAACCTTCATTGAGGTCACTGGAGGAGAAATAGAAAGAGACTGTATTAAATGCTAAAGGGATGTAAAGAGAAAAACCCAGTATACAGAAATCAATAGGATAAACAATTCAGTTTCTTTAGAAGGTAATTTGGAAGAGGAACAAAAGAGAGAAATAGGGATGCTATGATTTAAAAAATAAACAAGAGAGTGGCATGATGGTGCATGCCTTTAATCCCAGCGGCCAGCCCGGTCTACAGAGTGAGTTCCAAGACAGTCAGGACTACACAAAGAAACAGTCTCAAAAAAACAAAAAACAAAAAAAAACCCACAATAAATAAATAATAAGGAAAAGCAAATATAGTAATCGGATGTGATTTGTAGATTTGTGAATCCTTACTCTAAAAAAATATTACAAAGCAGAGATACTGAAACACCAAATACTTGATAACATTAAGGAGTCACTGTTTTCAAAAGTATGGTACCAATATGGCAATTTCAGACAGCTGTGAACTGCCATGTGTGTTGTGCTGGGATTTGAACCTGGGTCCTTTGGAAGAGCAGTCAGTGCTCTTAACCAAAAATCTTAAGCATAGATTTTTACATTTAAAAAACATTGCTTCAGCCAGGTGTGGTGGCGCATACCTTTAATCCCAGCACTCAGGAGGCAGAGGCAGGCAGATCTCTGTGAGTTCGAGGCCAGCCTGGTCTACAAAGTGAGTCCAGGACAGCCAGGGCTACACAGAGAAACCTTGTCTGGAAGAAAAAAAAAAAAAAAACCCAAAACATTGCTTCATGGCAATACCACTAACTTATCTTTTTCTATAACCTACCAACCTTTGCTTTTTCCTATTTCCTTCCCATATTGTCCCCACAAATTCAGAAACCCACAAAGAGGGTCATATTTAGTCAGCAGGCACTTTTTATCTCTTTAAAAAACTTAAAATTCAAGCTGGAGAGATGGCTCAGTAGTTAAGAACACTGGCTGTTCTTCCAAAGGACCCAGGTTCAAATCCCAGCACCCACATGGCAGTTGGAAACTGTCTGTAATGGCTGGGCGTGGTGGTACATGCCTTTAATCTCAGCACTCCAGAGGCAGAGGCAGACTTAAAATTCTCTTCAAATTTTTTAAGATTTGGCAGTAATAAGCTTGAATACTTTTTAAAAAATTGTCACTTACTTGTCGTAGTATGGGACTGAACAAAAGTCCTCCCGGTTAGGCAAGCACTAAGACTGGGCTCTAGCCCAGCCAGCTCACTGAAAAATGACAGTCATGGGCAGAGGCAGGGCACTCTTAAATGGGGCACAAGGCCAGCTGTCATCTCAGCCCTCCCTCTGCATTCCTGAATCCAATCTGCCTTACTGCCTGTGATAGTTTAAGAACCTTCACCTGTGTGTCCCCAACTGCCTGCTAGGGTTCCATGCTGGGATGACTCGTGCCAGATACAACCCTCACAGTCTCACAGTCACCAGATGGCAAAGCTTCACCGCTGCCAATACCTGCCTATTCCGGTGACAAACTTCACTAAAAGCCTTGCAGCATTCGTGACAAGGCAAAAACAGCGCAACAGAGTAGTTGGCAAGAAACTTAGCAAGAAAAGGCAAAATGTCCTGAGGTTGTAGCCAATTACAGAATACAAAAGGACAATGTGTCTAGAGTCATCTCCTTTGGTCCTTTGTTTCCTCTCGTTGGTCATCGACAGAAAAAAAAGGGCACTTACATGAATGGTGGGAAAACCACCAGGTATTTTAACATTAAGAATAGCAAAAGTCGAGCCGGGCGTTGGTGGCGCACGCCTTTAATCCCAGCACTTGGGAGGCAGAGGTAGGCGGATCCCTGTGAGTTCAAGGCCAGCCTGGTCTACAAAGTGAGTCTAGGACAGCCAGAGCTGTTATAGAGAAACCCTGTCTCGAAAAACCAAAAAAAAAAAAAAAAAAAAAAAAGAATAGCAAAAGTCTTGTTAGACTTGAAATTACTGAAAAAGCCTATAATTCAACACACTGCTGGGTTTTGAGTGTTTTCATGTGTTTCTCTTTAAGTGGTACCTTTGTATTAAAGGCCTCTAGATAACAGCAAGCCCTGGTTACCTGGCAACAGGCTCAGCAATGGCAGTAGATCCATTTTTTTTCTCAGCAGTTGCAGGCTCTGGACAAAAACAAAAGCAATGAGAGAAATGAAGGAGAAGCAGACTTCAGTCAACACCAAATCTAAGGCCACTGCACCAACAACAAAAGAAACAGACAAGGAAAGCTAAACAGCAACAGAATGGATATATATGCTTTACCAACACAAGTGTTTTTCATCTCTACCATCCACTTCATTTCAGATTTCCTATAGAAAACATATCTGCTTAGCCAGAACTGCAATCTGTAATATCTGTAGGTGAGAATTATACTATCTGAATTATGATTCACCTCCCCATACAAGAAATTTAAAATTCCACAAGAGAAAATTGAAAAGAAAACCTATAAAGGTGGGGGCACACTGGAGGGACGGCTCAGCAGTTAAGAGCACTGGATGCTCTTCTAGAGGTCCTGGACTCAATTGCCAGCACCCACACAATGGCTCACAACCATCTAAACTGTAGTCCCATGGGATCCAATGCCCTCTTCTGGTGTGCAACTGTACAAACCGACAAAACACCCATATACATAAGGTATATAAACAAAGATATCTTTCTTTTTAAATGTATAAAAAGAATTTTTTAGAGAAAGGGTCTCTCTATGTAGACCAGGCTGACCTCAAACTCATAGAGATCTACCTGCCTCTGCTTCCCAAATGCTGGGATTAAAGGTGTATACCATCATGCTGGGATAAAACTTAAATTAAAAAAGAAACAAACAAGCTGGAGGTGTGGGCCTTTAATCCCAGCACTGGGAAGGCAGAGGCAGGTGGATCTCTGTGAGTTCAAGGCCAGCCTGGTCTACAAAGTGAGTCCAGGACAGCCAGAGATACACAGAGAAACCCTGTCTGGATAAAAAAGAAAGAAAGAAAGAAAGAAAACAAACAACCAAAAAAAAAAACAAACCTGAATAAACTACATGACAAGCCAGTTGTAGTATGATACACCCTTGTAACAACATTTGGGGAGCTCAAGTAGAAGGATCTCAAGTTCAAGGTCACCCTGGGATACACACTAATCCTAAAACAGCCTGAGCTATATAATGAAACTATCTCAAAATAATAAAATGTGTAAGAAAATATTTTAAATTAATACATAAATTAAGTAGTTCATTTTAGAAACACTCACATGTAGAAGGCACCCAAAACTTTGCTAAAAGGTGTTAAAAGCACTTGTTGCTCTTGCAGATGACCTGGGTTCAGTTTCCAGTACCTGTACCCAGTACCCACATGGTGGTTCACAACCATCTGTAACTGCAGCCCCAAGGCATCTGATGGCTTCTTCTGACCTTTACAGGCTCCAGGAACACATATGGTACATATACATGCATACAGGCAACACTCATACACATAAAAATAGCTTTTAAAAATGTTTTTAAGGACAGGCATTTGAAGGAGGACACGTCCCACAAGAGTCAGCAACAATAACATAAGCAGGACACCAAGAGGAACACAGTATTTTCATAGCCATGTCACCAAGTGTCAAGGGATTAAACTGTGTTCATTTCATTTGCAATTTATTCCAGTCTCAGAAGAAATAGCTCTTAAATGTTTTCAAGCATTCACAAAACACTCATGACTGAACATAAGCTCAACAGTCTAGGAAGGAAACAGCAGAGTTCAACAGAGCCCTGTTCAGGGAGAGAAAGGTGGCTGGAGTCAGGCTCCTGAGCTTAGCCAGCCCAAGGACAAAAAGCTTTGTCATTCTAAACCCGTTTCCTCATTTGTAACAGAAAAATAAGACCAACTTCCAAAGTCCCTGTCAAGATGAAATGATATCAGTGATTCTATGACCCAGTGGCTGGCACTACCTTCCCAGTAGTAAAAACAGAGCTAGGCTTCTATCTCTTTACCAGTGTGACTGGCCATCCTAACCTTTAGGCTAGGTCCCCGATTACAATTTCCCTCACCTCTCCCCTTCCCACCACCACCTCCATTTTCCCAGCTCAGAATGGCCTTGAGTTTGAGATCCTCATGTTCCAGTCTCCCAAATGCCATCATCAGCACACTGAAGGGACTCTAGTCAGTCCACGTGTTGCAAACATGGCTTTGGCAGGCCTTCCCCTTCTCCCCCATTCCCTCTGCCTTGTTAAAAACTGTTTCATTACATTCCCAAAGCTGGCCACAAAGTCTATTCCCTTATTTGTCCACTTCCTCCTCCTGAGGCTGACTATCAAGGGTAGATATCAAAGTATTGAAGTCCCAGCAATCAAAAATCCCCTTTGGCTCACCTAATTAACATGCTCAATTAAAATTAAACACCTCATCCTAACACTGGGTGAAAAATGGACTTTTAGATTAGGCCCCCAAAATGAAAAGATGGATTTTTGGACTCAAGGCACCTTCTATCTTGAGCTGAGCAGAAGCTTGTAAATTCCACCCCCTCCCCACTGCTCTTGCTAGGAAATGACTAACACAACCACCCAGCCCCAGGGACACCTTGAAGTCTCCCTGAGCAAACAACCTGGCCCGAGATAGGAATTTGCCCACTCCCTGAGATAAGAAGCTCTCCTTGGACAAACAGCCAGACCAAAGTTCCTGCTTCTCAAAGCAAAATTCCTTCCTCAGGAATTTACACCAATGTCTGAATCTGCCCCGACAAAACACAAAACGTATATCACCCAGAGCTCTGCAAAGTTCGTCATAGCCTCTCCCCCTCTCCCTCGGGTAAGCCACCCCACGCCTGTTGGCCACGCTTGTTGGAACAATAAATTCCTCTTGCTTTTGCATTGATTCGGTGTCTTTTTTTCATTGAGGGTCAGCAGGAAGATAGGCCAGTAGCCCCTCCCGGGGTTGGGCCTTAAGGGTTTCCCCCTTTACCTTTATAAACCACCATTTGCCTATGGGTCATGTCTGTCTCCTCTCTATCCAGAGGTAGTCTTTTGTCCCCCCCTTTCCCATCTCTCCTCCCTCATCCTCTATCTCCTGTCTTTGTCTCTTATTCCGTGTCCTTTGTCTCTCTGGGGCAAATAAATCTCCTTTGGGCTAAGAACTTGGTCTTGAGGTATCCTGGGCTAATATTGTTCGCTTTCACATACTCTCTCTGGATAAGCCCTTATTTAATACCAAACACAACAATAAGAGTGATATCATGTAATACTTTAATTACCATTGACATTTTAGTTTCAAATCCAAAAGCCCTGTGTTCCATCTAGTCTGGAGAATGGTCTGATACTCATGCCTTCAGTTTCAAATGAGTGACTTTATTAAGTATACAGCAAGAAAAAGAAACAGCAATAGAGAATAGCAGCAGAGAGAAAAATACCATCTAATCAGATGTTGGAAGCATCTAGCGAAAATTAACCAGGGCAGTCCTAGTTGGAGCAGTTAACTAAGGTCCCCACTGAAGCTGCAGACAGAGAGCACAGCGTTTTCTCCATGGTTAGCTTGCTTCTTCTCTTTCTCACTGCAGACACTTTTATAGCATGGGATGAGCAACAGTAACCTCACCTTCTAGCTATTCCTAAGGCTGCAGTTTTCCTTTATCCTTTTACATACAAGGGTGCCCAGCTGCCCCAGGACAGGGCTGTTTTAAGGGAGTTGTTGTTACAGTTGTTTTTTGTTTTTGAGATAGGGTCTCTGTGTAGCTCTGCCTGTCCTGGAACTTACTCTATAGACCAGGCTGGCCTCGAACTCAGAGATCCGCCTGCCTCTGCCTCTCAGTAGGACATGTTAGGGTCCCGAACGTACTGAAGAAGACACCCAAACTCAGATAACATGCAAAAGCAATGAAAGTTTATTTCTCTGCAGAGCTTCAGCAAGCTGGGGTCACCAATTAGGCAGACTGGCAACCTCCAGACGAGCTCACAGGCTCTTTTTAAAGGCTTTCAATGGAATTTGGGAGAGGGTGAGGGAACCTGTAACATGATTGGAGTATTCAAACTCAAAAGCAAGGGCCAGAAAAGCATAAGCAGATGATCCTATCTCTTTCCAGCCAAATGCCTGGTCTAGGAGAGCATTAATTAGTGGTCTCAAGTTAATCTTAAGACCAGAGGGTATTGTCTAACCTGTAGTTTAAGCAACCTTATCTCTAGGAATGGGAACCTGAGGACCTTTCTTAATTTAACAGGAGGAGGAAGCCTGTCATGGGTCAGGATGGCTAAAGGTCTCAATTTGGAGTCTCCTGGGGCCCCTTAGGGGATTTTAGAAGGCAAATTTGGATCTGGACTGGGGAAAAAGGGTGACTCCACTTCCAGAACCAGCTTCTCAGGGAGTTCAAACAGCATATGACACTTTAAGGCTTCAGCTTGGACCAGAGAGAAGACTAAAGACAACTGTGTTCACTAATCTCATCCTTTGCCGGTTCCTCAAGGCTGCCAAGGTGTCTTTCATCTTCTCTCTGGTCCAAGCTGAAGCCTCGTGTATGCATGACTCCCACTCTTAGACACCAACCTTCACCCCTCAATCTAACATTTTCTGACCTATCCTACCGGACCTCAGCTCCTATCACATGGCTGTTATTTTCTTATAACTTTCCCCTCACAGCTTCAGGGTACTTTCTGAGTTCCCTTCTCTGCTTCTTTGCAAGCTCTTTTGTAAGAAGTATTTTGCAGCTAAGGGGCTGGGGAGTTTCAGCAGTTAAGAACACTTGCTCTTTTTTTCAGAAGACCCAGGTTTGATTCCCAGCACCTACAACAAGATGGTTGTGAGCTGCCATCCCAGTCCCAGGGGGTCTGATGGCCTCTTTTTATTCTAAACAATTTGCTTTCATTTGGAAAAGTGTCAACATAAATGTATAATGTAAATCCACAATCCTACACTTTCTACTCTCTTCTGGACTCTTTTATTTAAATTAACTATTTATATAGGGAAGTGGGGTTATGTGCTCCTGGGCACAGGTGCCACTGAGGCCAGAGGTGTCATACCACAGGCACTTGTGAGTGCTGGGACAGACCAGAGGTGTCTGTCATACCCACAGGCACTTGTGAGTGCTGGGACAGAACTTGGGTCAATGTGCCATTTCTAAAGCCCTGAACTCTTCCTAAATGTGAAAAACAATTACTCAATACAGAGAGAGGTACAAGCAAGAGACACTATAAAATCATAGAATACTTCATCTTCAGTAACATGACAGGGACTTGCCAAAAGTCAAAGATGAAATCTGAGAATACGCCTTTACAAGTACATTTACAATGATAGATATATCCATCATCAAAAACAGAAGATAATTAATACTCCCTAGATAACCTGGAATAACTAGTTACCCAATAATAACATAAAATAAAACTTACTTTCCAGGCTAAACTGCAAAGATTCTTCACTGGCCTCTGTCTCAGGACTAACCAGTTTCATTTTCAGCGACAGTTTTCCATCAATTTCTGGGGCAGACTCAGAATTCCCTTTTTCATTCCCAAGCAAAGGCTCATTGATCTCCACCATGCTTTCCGACATGACATCACTGGTTGCTATGTTACTTTGTGGATAGCTGCTAATCCCTAAAAGAAGGGAGGCAGGAAGGAAGAAAGAAAGAACACTAAAACACAAACATGAAAAACAGCTATTTGAAATGATCAATTTGCCTATTTGGCTCCACCACTCTGCACGATTAAAGAGGGTCCCTAGGATAGATCCTGTTAAAAGTATCGACAACTATCAACTAGTATTGACACCTGGTCTTAAGAGGATTCAGTTCCACTTCTGCATCTGGACAAAGGATGCTGCATGAGCCCTCAGCCAACCCACATCTGCCAGCATCAGGCATAGGTAGCAGGAGACTCCAGGCGGCATGACTGTTACCTCCCAGCACTGACTAGAGAAAACAGATAGGTTAATGTAGACAGCCACCTGCTGCTCCACGACGGAGGACCTGAGTTTTCTTGCCCTGTCAACCAGCAGACTGATCAGCCAGCACACTGACCACAGTACTTCTCCACAGCACTTGTCTATTGCAAACTACTCCATATCCCGGGCTCAGCTCTCCAGCTCTACCACTCTCCAGTGATATGACAGAAGCTTCAAGCTCTCCGTCCTTCCCTCAACCCTCTCTCCATCCTCTTACCACTCTCATCTCCTGGCAGTAAAATCATACCCTGTTCCTCCAAACCAAAATTCAGCTTTCTTAGCCAGGCCAACTCCTCAAATCTAAAAGTATCACTTGCATAAAGAATGGTACCTTAGAAGGTATTTAAATAGCTTTTCCTTTAATGCCTTAAATGTCTTTTTTCTTTAAATCACTCACCAATAGGAGTACTATGTCTCTTGGGCTCCAATTTTAGGTGCCCAATAAGGGGTGGGGTTGCGCCAGTCAATGGTGGGATAGTATCACCTTCTTTAGGCAAAGTGAAATGAAATGGAGTTTCTGAAATAAACAAGGAAACAAAAATGAAAACACAATAATGAAAAAAACAAACCACAGGGAAGTATACATTACACAAAAATGAGAAAGTACAAAAAAATTTCAGTTGCTCTTTTCCCATATTCTTTTTCCTATCATCTTCACCAGTTATCCAAACAGTCCACACTGCTAGAAAAGCATCACCTCTAGAGCCATCAGGAGGCTACAGCCCTGATAAAAAGGACGAACACCATCAGAGGACAGCCTTGATAAATAAAAAGGACAGACACCATCAGAGGACAAGCAGAAAAAGGAACAACCCTGAGCACCACCTGGGTCATCATCTGCTGCCAAGTCACTGCATCTGGACACATTTAGCAACAAACGGGTCTGGATCCTTTTAGTTCTAGAATATAGAATGTGCTTAAGTACTACCTAGGTAGCTTCTTTGTGAATTCTGCATTCTCCAAGACTTTCAAAGCAAAGTCTGACTTATGGTCTGCTCTGAAAGATGATAAAGGACCACACGAGCCAAAAAAGACTTCAAATTAGTCATTGGATCTGACAACCAAATGTGAGACTTTCAACAGTACTGAACAGAATTTGTTCTAGATGCTAAACAGTGTCAATATTCAAAACTCAATTCCTGCATTCTGGTAAATCCCATAAGAAGGAATATCCCAATGTCCATATATAGTTGGTTGCAACTGAATTATTACAAGCATTAAAATTTGTTGAAGACACAAAAGTACTCTTTGGCCAGGTGTGGGAGCACACGCCTTCATTCCCAGCACTCAAAGGGCAGAAGCAGGCCAGCAAATGGACATGTAAGTGACTTAGTGGAAGTTGTTTCTTGGTGTGGATTCCTTTCCACAATACTAGGTAAAATTTATTAAAAATAGTTCAAAACCATCTAATTTCATCAACATAACTTAATAAAGACTTGAAACATGTCCAGGTCCTGGGGCAGCACTGTCAAAACCTCTAAGCAGTCTTCAAAGCCTCAGTTCTGGGCTACAACACACCAACCATTTCCTCAGCCCCTTTCCCCAACTCCCAATTCTTCGACAGTGTAACCAGAGATAAGTTGGATACCATGGCTTTGAATAAGCTGGCTTCTGGTCAAAACCCTTTGAAGTTTTAAATACAAGAAAAATTCCTAACTCTTTGGGTTAGAGGGATGGCTCAGCAGTTAAGAACACATTGCAGAAGACCCAGATTTGGTTTCCAGAACCAACATGGGGTGGCTTATAATGACCCATAACTTCAGCTCCAAAAGATCTGACGCCCTCTTTGACTTCTGTGGGCACCAGGCATACACATGGTGCCATACATTCAAAATAAGATAAATCTAAAAAAATTTTAAATCCTAATTCTTCACCCAGCATGCAGTTAACTGGTGGCAGCCTATGTTTCGTCTTTCTTAATTATTCAGGTTCAATGTCCTCCAAGTGCTTTTCCGTTTCTCTGTACTTATCCAGCCATCTGAAAATCACCATTAATACAGTTAGATTATCACCAAATTCTGCAAAATATATTTGTTGTAATAGTTTATCCTTTTAAGTTAGCCAGAATTTTCCACATTTCAGTTCTCCTCTCATACTTAGCCCATTATTTAAATTATCAAATTTTTTCTTCTTTACCAGGTTGTAATAGGTTATCCTATTGTGTGTTGGCAATATCACTGAAGACACAATAAAGAGGCAAAAGAAAATAACACCAATTATCAAAATACCTGTGCAGAAAATTTGGTCTTATTACTAAGAAATTCTTTTTAGTAATTTAATTTGAATTACTTCAAAGCAATACTTAAAACTCTTTATGGTTAGGAGGGGGATTGAGATAAGGTCTCACTAGGTACCCAAACTGGCCTGTAATTCAGTATGTAAATCAGGATAACCTTCAACATGCACTGATCCTCCTGTCTCTGCCTCCCAAGTGCTAGGTATAAACCACCCCCCCCCACAAAAAAAAAACTGCTCCAAATGGTATTGAAGTTTATTTTCCACATTTTTTGGGAGAATTTCATAAATGATAGAAATAGCGATGGTTTATTAAAGAGAAAAGCACTCCCAAGAATGGAAGAGGGCTAGTGAGTCAGGACGGATCTGAAACTCAAAAGCCCTGGTTTTAAAGACTCAATACAAGGAAGGTATCTCCTAACTGCACTCTGCTGTAAAGCAGCTACTGTCTTCATGTGTACTTAAAAGAACTGCTCATATCTTACAAGTGATGAAATGCCTTCTAACTAAAAAGATAAGGTGGAAGCCAGGCATGGTGGTGCATGTCTTTAATCCCAGCACTCAGGAGGCAGAGACAGGCAGATCTCTGTGAGTTGGAGGCCAGCCTGGTCTACAGAGTGAGTTCCAGGACAGCCAGGATACACAGAGAAACCCTCTCTCAAAAAAAACAAAAAAGAAAAAGAAAAGGAAATGTTCTGGCAGTGGCAGCAGTTACTCCAGAGACACGAATCTACTTGAAGTTACAGGTAGAAGTGACCATGAGTGCTCAGCGGGGTCTGAGCCACCACCTCTGTTGCAGCCTTGAGGACTTTGCAGAAGAACGTACACGAGAACTGGTAGACCAGGGGAGAGCTCTGAAGTGCTGACTTCTGGACATAGACAGCTATTCTACACACCAACTTACAACACCTGGGCCACCTGCACTGGACCTGATCAAGCCATCACAATTCTAGTACAAATGGGGAAGGAACAGTAGTAGCTGGCAGTTGCTAAGGGAGAGATCCCCTGTGCCCCTACAGCCTCTGGTAGGTTACCCACACCCCAGAGGATGGCCTCACAACCACGTGCAGGTAGCCAGCACTGGCTGGACTCGGGACTATTAATAACAGGCCAATAAAAGGAGAACATGAAGTTGGGAGGGGGTGGCATCCGGGGCACCAAGGAGGCACTTGCAGGAGGGTAACAGTGGATGGATAGAATCAAAATATACTATATACATGTATGGAATTTTCAAAGAACAAATTTAAAACATTGTTTTAAAATAAAGTTGTTAAATATAAGGAAAAAAGAAAATGTGAGGCCAGTCTGTAAAAATGAAACCTTGAACCAAAAAAGACAGATGGTAGGTAGATAGATAGATAGATAGATAGATAGGTAGGTAGGTAGGTAAGATAGATGGATAATAGGTAGATACATTGATAGACAGATAGATAAAGAAAAGGATCAATGGACTTGTGAAACCATAAAAATGTTAGGACTGCAGGTATAGCTCACTGGAGGCACCTGGCTAGCTCACAAGAGGTGAATTATGGGGTTGGGGTGGGAGGCATCAAGGGTAGGACCTAAGAAAATAGAAAAAAATAAACTGGTATAATTCCTAATTACACCTATTGACTATTCTTGAATTATGGTGCTGATAAATCTCAAATGACCTCTGGTCATATAAATAATTACAACTATGAAAGAAAGCTAGAACTCCTAATCTCAAATTTTGCCAAATATTATTCCTTCAAACTAGTGCTGAGTCGTGACACAGTGTGAGGTCTCCTACCTTCCTTTCCAAACAAGAACCTGGCTGGATAGTTCAAAATGAATCTGCCATCACTCACCACTAGAACTTTCACAGAAACTCTGCGAGGCTCGTGCAGGGGCCTTCTCAAGCTGCTGGCATGCTCCCTCTGACCCCAGCTGCTTGGCATCGGCCACTTTCGCATCTCTGGTCACTGAG
Organism: Lophiomys imhausi; assembly: GCA_907164525.1. Classification (NCBI taxonomy): domain Eukaryota; kingdom Metazoa; phylum Chordata; class Mammalia; order Rodentia; family Muridae; genus Lophiomys; species Lophiomys imhausi. The sequence continues at coordinate 355,906 of CAJQZJ010033726.1, forward strand.
TTCTCTTCCTCTTGAAGCTGGGCCTCTTGCATCTCCTGGTCTGTCACTGAAGGCAAAGGAGGCTGTGGAGAGTCTTCCTCTACAGAGTCCTTTTCTGTAGTCTTCACTTTCACATCTCCATCACACTCTACAGTCTTTGTCTCCTGAGCATTTAAACTGCTCTCAGCACATGGTTCCACCTCTGGAGCCACCATCTCCCAGGACTGGGAGTCTGAGCATTTCCCCATTCCCTTCAGTGGTTCACAGGGAACATCGACTCTAGGAGAGGGCTCTTTCATATCAACGATGACAACACTGGAGTCCTCGGAAGCAGCTTCTTCCCAAGTGTCTGCATCCTTGTGTTCTAACTCCTGGTCAAGTGCTGGCAGCTTCTGGGGGGAGTCAATACTAATCACACTGGTTTCAACTTCCATAGCTTCTGGGCATTCTTCTTTGGGGAGTTCCTTCTGAAGACACAATGCCTGCGACTGAGTTTCAGTCAGAGAAAGGTGCAGTGGGATACTTTCCATCGTTTCTTCTTTGGATTCCTCTCTGTGACTTCCACAGGGAGTCTCGGGGACTTCTTCTACCTCAGATCCCGAAAACCCCTCCTCTGAATGGTGTTCTTTAATTTCCGCAGCTTCCTCCTGATCTAAGACACTGGAAAGTGCCTCAGACCGGGTAGCTGGAGAAGGAACTGCCTGACTCCCAGAATCACAAGTGAGATCAATGCAAACATCTTCAGCACCACTTTCTTCTCTGTCTTTACAATCAGCAGCTAAAACATGAATGTCACCTCTGTTCTCTGTGTCATCCCCTTTTGCTTTGTCATCATTCTGATTTATTTCTACAGGGTCGTCCTGTGCTGGATTCATCAGGATATTACCACTTTCAGCAGGAAGTTTAGAACTGGTAACTGGAGACAAGGGTTCAGTATCGTCAATCTGTGTGTTCTCTCCATCTTCCTCAGTCCTGGGAGAACCCAAGCTCTCCATCTTTGAGGATTGACTATACTCACTTGCAGAAAGCATCAGTTTGCAAGAATCTCCTGTCATGGAGAACCCAAGGTCATCACTGAAATTCTTTGGTTCACTCTCTGAAGTCTTAGAACACTCAACAGTCAAAGATGAGCTATGCAAATCTCCACCTTTCTTCACATCATTTGATCGTTCTTCCAGACTTGGTGATGGAATGAAAATGTCCTAAGGAGGAATGAGAAGAGTCAAGCTATCAGCTGTCCATATCATGTTTCCTCTATATCTAACATTTGGATTCACCTACATTTCTAAATCAATTATTCAAAAATTGAAGAGCTCTAGTTAGGGCTGAAATTCCAGAACGCCAAACCTTAAAACAGACTTTCAACTACACAAGTCACTCTGTTCAGTATTTTTCTTATAAACTCTCTGGCATGATCCAAAACAAAAACCTAAAAGTACTTTACTAAGCACAGGAAGATTCAAACTCAACTTCACCAACAAACTTTCAAAATTCTGTCTGTCGTATATGATGGACTCCTAATATGCTTACAGAACCATCTCTGATCTCACAAAGTATGAGTACGTACTCATTCTGCTTCACTGTGCCATTATGCACATTCATAAAGCAGATGGTAAATGCAAATATATAAGATCATTAGTCAGCAGAGAAATGTAATTAAAATCACAATAAGCCAGGCAGTGGTGGTGCATGCCTTAAATCCCAGCACTCAGGAGGCGGTAGTTGGATCTCTGAGAGTTCAAAGACATCCTGGTCTACAGAGGTAGTTCCAGTACAGCCAGGGCTGCACAGAGAAACTCAGACTCAAAAAACAAAAAAAAAGAAATCTCACTATTTGCCATAAAAGTGGCTAAAGTTCTAAAAACTCACAAAAACAAGCAGCAACGTCTGTGTGGAACAACTGTAATCCTCACACACTGCTGAGGAGAAAAAGCAAAATAGTCCCGCCATGGCACCACATCCTCCTACAGCTAAACACACGGCTCCAAAACCTCAGTGTGGGCTGCGGCTGCCTTACTACCTCAGCTGTGGAGTGCTTACCTAAGATACAAAGGGCAGGTCTACACCTTTAATCCCAGAACTGCTCTACAGAGTGAATTCTAGGACAGCTAGAGCTACACAAAGAAACCCTGCCTCGAAAAGAAAATAATAATAGTAATAATAATAGCCCCACAGATTTTATATTTGAATGCTTAGTCACCAGGAAGTGGCAATAATCGAAAGGATTAGAAGGATTAGGAGAGGAGGTGTGGCCTTGGAGGAAATATGCCACTGGGGATGGGATTTGAGGTTTTAAAAGTCCACACCAAGCCCAATGTCTATCTCAGCTACTGCTCCAATGCTGCCATACTTCCCACAATGGTGATAATGAACTAACCTCTGAAACTATAAGCAAATCCCCAGTTAAATGCCTTCTCTTATAATAGTTGCCATGGTCATGGTGTCTATTCACAGCAGTAGAACAGTGACTGAGACAGAAGGTCAAGCCTGATGACTGAATTTGGTTCCCAGACCCACAATGTAGAAAGGCAGAACCAATACATTCAAACTGTCCTCTGATCTCCACACATGTATTAGGCCATACATGAACGTACACACACATACAAATTAAATGTAAAAGACATTGAAACAAGTTGGGGACAGGGAAAAGCTCATGCCTAGCAAGCACAAAGCCCTGGGTTCTAGCCCTAGAATTTATAAATTAATAAAATCACTCAACCAGCTGCGTGTAGTGGCACATGCCGTTAATCCCAGCACTCAGGAGCCAGGGGCAGATTGATCCCTATGAGGTTGTGGCCAGTCTACTCTACAGAGTGAGTTCCAGGACAGCCAGAGCTATAAAGTGAGACCCTGTCTCAGAAAACAAAACAAAAATCAACAAAACCATGTGATAGAGCACACTGTACCACTCAGGAGATAGAGGCAAGAGGATCAGAAGTTCCACGTCACCCTCAGTTATGTTGTAAGTAGTTTGTGCCTACTATGTGACCTTATCTTAAAAAAAAAAAAAAAAAGGAAACAAAATTGGTCTGGTCTGTGGTATAACCTATTGGTAAAGCACATACATTTCATTTACCCAGCCCTATGATTTGGTTCCCCAACACTAAATAAGACTGGTATGGTGATACATGACTGTAATCCAAACAGCTAGGCAACCAAGGCTGAAAGATGACAAGTACAGGGCTGGAGAGATGGCTCAGCAGTTAAGAGCACTGGCTGTTCTTCCAAAGGACCCATGTTCAAATCCCAGAACCATATGGCAGTTCACAGCTGTCTGTAATGGCCAGGCATGGTGGCACAGCCTTTAATCACACTACTTGGAAGGCAGAGGCAAGTGGATCTCTGTAAGTTCAAGGCCTGGTCTACAAAGTGAGTCCAGGACAGCCAAGGATATACAGAGAAACCCTGTCTTGAAAAACCAACCCCCCCCCCAAAAAAAACAGGGTAGCTAGACTCCAAGAGGGCAATTTCAGTATAAACGATTGTCCAGTTTCTATATACACTTTGCCAGGCAGCGGTGGCATACGCCTTTAATCCCAGCACTTGGGAGGCAGAGGCAGGCAGATCTCTGTGAGTTCGAGGCCAGCCTGGTCTACAAAGCAAGTCCAGGACAGCCAGAGCTGTTATACAGAGAAACCCTGTCTCGAAAAACCAAAAAAAAAAAAAAAAAAGACAAGTACAAAGCTAGCCTTGATTACAAACCAAGACTCTGTCTCTGAATGAATGAAGAAAGAGAGAGAGAAAGCAAGCTTAAGGCTCTGGGTTCTACCCCTAGCACCACTTAAACAAATACAGTATTAAACCCTACTTAGGAGAGTGACTCTTCAGGGGAAGAAAAAAAATTTTCGCCGGGCATGGTGGCGCACGCCTTTAATCCCAGCACTCGGGAGGCAGAGGCAGGCGGATCTCTGTGAGTTCGAGGCCAGCCTGGTCTACAAAGTGAGTCCCGGACAGCCAGGAATATTACAAGGAGAAACCCTGTCTCGAAAAACCAAAAAAAAAAAAACTTTCAAAAAATTATTACCATTAAAGAGAAATACACACATAAACCAAGACAAAAATATTCAGAGAGGAAAAAAAGAATTCAAGTATTAAAAGCAAAAGGCACAGAAATTAGTAACTCAGGGGATTAAAATAGATGGTAAAGCCTAGCAACTGCACCCACAGTTTACAACAGAGAAATAAAACATGTCCTTACACAAGTCTGTTCATCAACCTCTTGGCAGCATGATTCATAGAGACAAAAAAAGAGAAGCAAGCCCAATGTTCATCAACTGATGAACTAAGGAATAATAATATTTATTATTGTCATTTATATTATTATAAATTAATAATATCCGTGTATATTTGTCTCACATACACAAAATGGTATTAGTTACAATAAAATAGTCTGAAATTCAGCTCCATGCAGTAACATGGATGAACCCTGAAATCACACTGTCACAATTAACTCAACTGTCAAGCTGACACAACCCAGAGACATTTGGGGGTGGGGAGCACAGACACGGGGACAAAGAGAAAATCCTGCAGGACTACGGTAACAACAACAAACAAACAAAACAAAAAACCAGATCACAGGACCCAAAGCAAGATCAGAGTGGTCTTACACTACTCAATAGAAGCACCAGAAATTCAAAGACAACAGTGAAATATCTTCTAAACCTTTTGCGGCAAGTATTACCAATCATCTATGACTCTACGGCCTACAAACTATAAAACACATAGGAGGGTAGAAAGTGACAACTACCAGGAGGAACTAGAGCAGTGGTTCTCAGCCTGTAGGCTGGGACCCTTTGGGGGGGGGGTCAGACGATCCTTTCACAGGGGCTGCATATCAGATATTTACATTTCAATTAATAACAGTAGCAAAACTACAGTTATTGAAGTAGCAATGAAAATGATTTTATAGTTGGGGTCACCACAACATGAGGAACTGTGTTAAAGGGTCATAGCATTAGGAAGGTTGAGAACCACTGACCTAGACCAAAAGACGTAGAGTGTAGATAAGCTGCAGAATTGATCCCAAAGTCATCCTCTGACCTCAGTACGTACATGCACAGACAATAAAACTGAGTACTTTTTTTTTTCTTTAGTTTTTCAAGACAGGGTTTCTCTGTGTATCCCTGGCTGTCCTGGACTCACTTTGTAGACCAGGCTGACCTTGAACTCACAGAGATTCCCCTGCCTCTGCCTTCCAAGTGCTGGGATTAAAGGTGTGTGCCGCCGGGCGGTGGTGGCGCATGCCTTTAATCCCAGCACTTGGGAGGCAGAGGCAGGCGGATCTTTGCGAGTTCGAGGCCAGCCTGGTCTACAAAGCGAGTCCAGGACAGCCAGAGTTGTTAAACAAAGAAACCCTGTCACGAAAAACCAAAAAAAAAAAAAAAAAAAAAAAAAAAAGGTGTGTGCCACTACCATCTGGCTTAGAATACTTTTTTTTTTTGATTTTTCGAGACAGGGTTTCCCTGTATAACAGCTCTGGCTGTCCTGGACTGGTTTTATAGACCAGGCTGGCCTCGAACTCACAGAGATCCGCCTACCTCTGCCTCCCAAGTGCTGGGATTAAAGGCGTGCGCCACCACTGCCCGGCTAGAATACTTTTTTTTTAAAGGTTGGTCCAGATGTGTAGCTCAGTGGCAAAGCACCTGCCTAGAATCCCTGCATCCTTAGGTTCAAATCCCTGAACCAAAAAGTGAGAAGGGAATGAAAAGCATCAGGAGATGGGAACTCTCCCTATAAAACTCACATGAGAGAACTCGGGCTGGGACGGGATGGGAAGAGAGCCAGGAGTGAAGGCCGGCGTGCTCTGAGACACTGGTGTTGATGCTTGCGGTGACACACTGGGCAGAGATGGGAGGAGGGGCTTTTCTGTCTCCACTGCTTTGTCGCCCTGAAGCTTCTGGAGAGGCTCCCCTCCTTCAGGTGTCACTGACATGTCCATGGGCTTATCTGGTTCCATAGAGAAAACATGAATTACCAAAGTATCACTCACCAATATTACTCATGCTCGAATACCACGAACAGCAGTGATATTACAGAAACTTCCATTCCTAAAACAGTGTCCTAATTTTCAAAAATTCACATGATAGTAGGTTGTGTCCCAGCAAATCTACCCTTTAGAGGAAGAGATGTAAGCACACATACAGAATTCAGAGGACAACTTTCAGGCGTTGGTTCTCTCCTTCCACTATGGGCTTCAGGGACCAAACTCACACTTTGCAGTCAAGCAGTTTTAATCTTGTCACCAGCTCACCTCCAATTTCAAATATAGATTAAAATGGTGCTCCATCTGTGGATGCTCACCCCACCCATAAGACATTGTAAGTTACATTTTCTCCTCTAAGCCTTCCCAGATGATCATAGTTCATTTTTACATCTTCTGTAGGAACAGCAAGATTAATTTTTTTCATGTGTTTGTGTATGTGGTAGGTGTACATGTGTATCAGTGTTTACATGTGTATGGGCACCAGTGTGTGCATGTGGGCTGATGCCTATAGAGGTCCAAGGTTGATGTGGAGATTCTTCCTTGATGACTTTTCCCACTGTTGCTAGCCAGTTTGCTCCAAGGATCCCATCTCCTCCTCTGGGGTGAGATTTACAAGCAGGTCACCATGCTCTCCCAGCACGTACATGGGCTCTAAGGATCCCAACTCTAGCTTCTTCACGCAGCAGGCACTTCAACTGCTGAGCCATCTCCCCAGCATTCAATGGCACCTAATTTAACTATCATATATTCTGCCCCAGACCTTGAAAGGCAATGAACTTGCTCATCACCCCAAGTCAGTTATCTAAGTACGTATGAACTCTTTATAGCTGCAGTTAAGTACTGCTAAGTGCAGAGACTGACACCAGGACAAACACAGAGCTCCCAATACCAATCAACACTCATCCTAACACAAAGTGCTCACGAGGACACACATAGAGAACACAGAACACTAGTCCTGGAGCTGGGGTTATGGGTCAGAGATTAAAATCACAGGCTACTGCTCTTTTCAAAGGACCCAGGCTTGATTCTCAGCACCCATAAAGGCAGCCCACAGCCATCTGCAACTCCAGTTCCAGGGGATCCAACCCTGCCAGGCCTTAAAGGCACTAGGCATAATAGTACACAACATATATGCAGGCAAAACACCCATACACATAAACTAAAATGTAAGAAAACACTGTTTCTGAATGATGTATTACCTACCCAAGGCAACCAAGCCCATCCTCAGAGCTAGCCAAGGTAGATATTTAATTCATCCAGCTTTTGACCCCTATTCCTACAAGCTAACCCCAACCAGACCAGTAAAGAACTATTTACTCCATTTAGTTTTACCCAATTTACATTCATGTTAACAACTGCCTACAAACCAAACTTCAGTCCCCACTCTAGCTGCACATCTCAGTCTGATGAGATGTTAGGGTCCAGTGCTATAAACTTTGATTTAGTTTAATAATCTAAGATAGATGACAAAACAAAAAAATCCAAAAAACATTTGAGATTTCACAAACGAGGATGCACATTTTAAGCAAATGAGTTAAATACACATGATGCAATGTTACATGGGAAAGAAAGTTGAATCAGATATATAATGACATCAACTGCACAAAAATACTTTTCATATGTACAGAAAATGCTCTGAAAAACAAATCCAAATACTAACTGCAATTAAATGTGGATTGTGATCCCTTGGGCAAAATTTTTTTGGTTTGGATTTATTTTGTTTGAAAAACTTTGTTTCATTTTTCAAGACAGGGTTTCTCTGTGTAGCCCTGGCTGTCCTAGACTCACTTTGTAGACCAGGTTGGCCTTGAACTCACAGAGGTCCAACTGCCTGTGCTTCCTGAGTGCTGCTATTTAAAGTGTGCACCATGCCCAGCCCCTTGGGTAATTTTTATTTTCTTCACACTACTCTCCTATAATAACTCTTCTAAATTCTCTACAGTGAATACTGATTATAAACAAAGAGAAGAAAAAGCATTTTTTTTTTTTTTGGTTTTTCGAGACAGGGTTTCTCTGTGTATCCTTGGCTGTCTTGGACTCACTTTGTAGACCAGGCTGGCCTTGAACTCACAAAGATTCGCCTGCCTCTGCCTCCCAAGTGCTGGGATTAGAGGCGTGCGCCACCACCGCCCGGCGAAAAAGCATTTTTAATACAATTCTTTTTACATGTTCACATTATAGACAGAAGAGATAAGAAATTAACACTCTGAGTAGGGTTTTTGTAGAATGAAGTCTCATCATTTTAACTAAAGATGTCACCAATTATGCATATGGTTAGAATGCTATTGGTCTACCCAGGTACCAACCACTGAGCAGACAGAAGAGCACAGAAGAAGTCTGAGGCTAGCCCTGCATGTGTAGCACTTCTCGATAGTCACAGGACTCAGCAGCACAGACAGAATGCTGCCACAGAAGCTATGTAAAAGTAAATGTTCCAGAAGCAAGTACCTAAGTACAGATCCTAACTATATTACTAGTTGTGAAGTTTATGACTTCATTTTCTCATATGCAACATGAGGATAAAAGTAACTACAACTAGTCAGATGGTGGTGCACACCTTTACTCCCAGCACTTGGGAGGCAGAGGCAGGTGGATCTCTGAGTTTGAGCTCAGTCTGGTCTACAGAGCAAGATCCAGGACAGCCATGCTACACAGAGAAACTGTATCTCTCCCCCCACCCCAAAAAAAAGTAACTACTACTTAAGATTTTTGTGTGGATTCTCTAGGGGGAAAAAACAGAAAAATAACTGAGGAAATGAAAAGATGCCATGATAGAACCCGGCATAAACAATGTGTTTTAACAATCATGTAAATTTTGCAGCCTTATCGATATGTGAATAAAAAGAACACCAAGTATGGTGTTACAAAGCTGAACTCTAGCACTCAGGAGCAAGAGGGAGAGGCTCTCTAATTGAAGGGCAGCCTGGGCCACAAGTCAAGACCTCTGCCTCAAATACAAAACAAAGCAGAAGTAAAAAGAAGCTGATAGGATTCATAGGAAAAACTTCGTAGAGACAGACATTTGGAAATACACGGCTAGGGATCTAGTTCTTGGATAGAACGCTTGCCCATCATGCTCAGATGGCAAGATCAAATTCCCAACACCACATAAAGCCAGCATAGGGGCACACATCTACTACCCATCCCTTGGGAGGTAGAATAGAGATCCAAAGGCATTCTCAGCTACAATACAAAGCCTGGGATACATGAGGCCATCTTGGGGGATAAGTGGAATACAAAGTACTCAAAAGAGAAAGTAAGTTAAAATTTTTATCACCTCCTTCAAGCCACCATTGGATTATTTTAATAATAGCAGAAATAGAGAACCTAAGAAACAACTGTCAGTTTTCTCTCACTAGAAACATGTCAGCATGTTATTGGAAGGTAATGAGTAATTAATAACAAATCCAATATTTCACGATACTAATTAACTTGGGTTCAATTTTTTAAATGTAAAAATTTTCACCAGAACACTTTTTTGTAAATTAAAATCATATAAAAATCTTAGAAGGATCTCTGTTTAAAAAGCAAAGAGCAGCCAAGGGAGGTGGCACACGCCTTTAATCCCAACACTTGGGAGGCAGAGGCAAACAGATCTCTGAGTTCGAGGCCAGCCTGGCCTACAAAGCAATTCCAGTACAGTCAAAGCTACACAGAGAAACTTTGTCTAGAAAAACCAAAAAAAAGAAGACAAAAGAAAAAAAGGCAAAGAGTGCTTTATCCTAAGCTGTGTCCCGGGAAGATGAAGAACATGAGTCTCAGGGTGGTGTTGCAAAGCACAAAGGGGCGTGCATTCAGCAAGGCAGGAGAGCACTGCTCCTCTCTCCTGGGCTGAGATGAACAGACAGATCACGACAGCTCGCTCACCTTTTCTCCCTCCTTGCTCTGTGGGACTGCTAGGAACGATAAAAGGGGTAGATCGGAAAGCATCAGGGGAAGGAGCAACAAGATCTGAGGAATTCCTTTATATAAAGAGAGAATCACAGGTTATTTTACTTCAGCCAAAGGTTTGACATTTGCTTTGACTTTTTTTATAACAAAAACATCCAACACACATACTTAACAGCATATATACTTAACATTTCTCCTGAGCAGTAATCTGAAACCCGACAGCTCTCAAACACTAAGTTTTTTAAAGAGTAAGGGCAAAGTGAATGACTAGACACAAGAACATCATGATTAAACAGGACAATCAAAAGTTGAAAACTAACTTCACAGATCTGAGACACGCAAAAAAATTACCTCATTTTTACATAATTAGAAGAGTATGCACATTTTTATTTAAAAACAAAAACAAGCACAAAACAAAAAAGCAAACCTCTTTGCCCTAGCAAATCTATTCTCTAGCCTACATTGGTAAGTAACAGAAATGCTAGAAAAGCAGGTGCAAATGCGTGGTTCTGATGTAGTACATTTCTAAACAACAAACCATTTAATCCCCTAGTGAAATCTTCAGCTACCACCACAAAACCTCCACTGGGAAATACATGTACACACTTTAAACAGTCCCTCCAAGTTCTCACCCCAGAATTCCCAAGGTTTGGATTCCAGCTTTTAGCTTTGAAAGGAACTCTGGCTCAGCAGGCTGTCTCATGCTACTTACGCGGAAGGGCTCTCCTGAGTGACAGGCCTCTGACCAGAAAACTGCAGGAGCTGCAGGGTAGTGGCAGGTGTGGAAACCGGAGAACACCCACCTTCCTCCCTTGAAGGAGTAGAACAACCATCAGAAGCTAGTGGGGGAGAAAAATTAGAGTTGTATTTACTTCTCAGACTGATGTCACTGAGTGGAAAAACAGCATACCCTGTCTGCTACACTTCAGCAGGGCAGAAGTCCTTTCTGGTGGTAGTACAGCTTAATGGAACACCACCAGGAACCAAATCTTGAGTTAACAGTAAACCCACCCCATGCCCTTCCTAGACCTCACTCTATAGACTAAGGTGGCTTCAAACTCAGATATCCAGCCTGCCTCTACCTTGGATACTAGAATTAAAGGTGTGTGCCACCACTGCCCAGCCAGATTTTTTAAATAAAGAATTGGTTAAAAAGAGTTCCTTGGGCCTTTAATCCCAGCACTTGGGAGGCAGAGGCAAGCGGATCTCTGTGAGTTCGAGGCCAGCCTGGTCTACAAAGCGAGTCCAGAACAGCCAGAGATACACAGAGAAACCCTGCCTCGAAAAACCAAAAAAAAAAAAAAAAAAGAGTTCCTTGGTCCTTTTTACCATAATCTAAGCTTAGAGAAGGTAATGGTTAGAAACAAATCTCTGGGCGTGTCTGTGAGATGCTTCTCAGATATTCTATTTACAATAATGAGAGAAATAATCCTGAAAATTGGTTCTCAGCCAGTCATGAACCTGTGAATTACAGGCCTTTGAAACTGGTTTGTATGAGAAATGTAGAAGAAAAATTTGCAGATGTAGGATAAAGTCCTTAGAACACAATAAGCAAACTTAGCAGGCCACTCTAGTTTAGCGTCTAAAAGAGCAGAATGCAGAAAAAGTGCAGACAGTAGAAGGCTGGATCTCAAAGGTTTGGAGGGAAACAAGGACTCCACTGGGAATGGAGCCACTCGTGATATATTCTACAACTGAACTATTAGCCACGCATGATATATTGCACAACTGAATATAGGCCACTCGTGACATAGTCTACAACTGAATATAGGCCAATTGTGATACATTATCGCAAAGACTGGCTGCACTCTACCCATGTCCTAAGAACTTGAGGCTGAATTCTTAAGTAATGGACTGGCTGGGCGTGGTGGCGCACACCTTTACTGCCTGCACTTGAGGGGCAGAGACAGGTGGATTTCTGTAAATTCAAGGCCAGCCTGAACTACATAGCAAGTTCCAGGACAGCCAGGGCTACAAAGTTAAGAACAGAGGCTGGAGAGATGGCTCAGCAGTTAAGAGCACTGACACTGACTATTCTTCCAAAGGACCCTGGTTCAAATCCCAGCACCCACATGGCAGTTCACAGCTGTTGCCGGGCATGGTGGCGCACACCTTTAATCCCAGCACTCGGGAGGCAGAGGCAGGCGGATCTCTGTGAGTTCCAGGCCATCCTGGTCTACAGAGTGAGTCCAGCATAGCCAGGGCCACACAGAGAAACCCTGTTTCAAAAAAAAAATAGTTAAGAACATGTCTCTAACGACATGAAAAAAAGTAATGGACTAATTTGCTTGACAGAAGAAATTCCATGTCAGGATAGCATTCTGCTCAATGTTCCTACTCATATCAACACTGAAAAAACAAAAAGCTATGAAAGTGTGCAGTTGAGTTTAAAGCTATCGACAGAGTGTACAGGGAAAGTATGTTAAATCATGCCATTAAAGAGAAACTTCTTCATACTCTTCAGTGGGACAACAGCAGGTAAGACCCCACCTACTCATCTGAAAGGAAGAGCCTAAACTGACAATGCCACCACATGGGTTCCATGCTGCAAAATGGCTGCCTAGGAGAGTGTTTCTACAAGGGTACCCTCAAAGACACAGAGGCCACTGCAAATGTGACCCAAGAGGGACAGGCTGCATCTGGAGCTGGCAGAACTGGGAGTATCATCCATGTAGCACAGTTTTTGTATGCATGAAACATGCAAAAACAAGAGGGCCACTGAAGCTGGCACCAAAGTTTCCGTAAGTTGCTGAGTGCAGGCAATGTGTTAGCAACACGGCCCTTCAAGGCCACTGCATGAAGCTGGAAAGGTAACACCTAAGTCACAAAGAACCCAGAAATGTTCAGAGATACCAAACCCATGGAAAATCTGCCAAAGGAGGCTGCACTGGAGCTAGCCCCAGAGAGAGGTCACCTGTGCTGAGGGCACCAGGGCAGGAGGAGGGAGCCCACGTGACAACATCACAAGTCCAATCACATGGACTATCGTTTTGTGTCGGCCCTACTGGCTCTCAGACTTCCTTTGCCTCCACCCGTCCGTTTTGGAATGGGAATACTGACATTATATATTGGAAGTATATAAAACTTGCTTTTTGGCTTTATAGGAGCTCATAGTTAAGAGATATGGTCTCAGAAGATACTTTAAATTTTTGAACAATACTGGGTTGTTACAGACAATGGGGACTTTAGAAACAACTAAATGTAGTTCCATTATGAGATGAAAATGAGATTTTAGGAGGTAAGGAATAAAATGTTATGATCTAAAGTGATGTGTTGGTATCAAGCTGACAAAGGATGGAGCTATCATGATTAATTTATCAGCTTAGCTGCTTTTAGATTCACAATAGAAACACACCTCTGAGTGTGTCTCTGAGGGTATTTCCAGACAGGCTTAGCTGAGGAGGAAGGGCCCTCCCTCAATGTAGGCAGCATCCTGCCATGGGCTGAAATCCCAAACTGAATAAAAGGAAGCAAAGAGCACTGTCACCTCCTCAGTGTGACACTGTGAACAGTTCTTCAGAGCCCTACAGTGTGACACTGGGAACAGTTTCTCAGAGCCCTACAGTGTGACACTGGGAACAGTTCCTCAGAGCCCAACAGTGTGACACTATGAACAGTTCCTCAGAGCCCTACAGTGTGACACTGGGAACAGTTCCTCAGAGCCCTACAGTGTGACACTAGGAACAGTTCTTCAGAGCCCTACTGTGTGACACTGGGAACAGTTCCTCAGAGCCCTACAGTGTGACACTGGGAACAGTTCTTCAGAGCCCTACAGTGTGACACTGGGAACAGTTCCTCAGAGCCCTAGAGTGTGACACTGGGAACAGTTCCTCAGAGCCCTACAGAGTGACACTGGGAACAGTTCCTCAGAGCCCTACAGTGTGACACTGGGAACAGTTCCTCAGAGCCTTACAGTGTGACACTGGGAGCAGTTCCTCAGAGCCCTACAGTGTGACA